>JAFJYH010000479.1:0-25940 GCA_017365405.1 Cadophora malorum | reverse complement strand
CACCCACCCTCTCGCCCCTCCCACTTTTGAAACTTTCCTCCGCAACCCTCTCCGCAATCTCCATGTACCTCACCACCTCCTCCTCCCCCCTCATCTCCTCTTCTGCCCGTTCCAGGATACTAGGGTGTGGACCGAAGGGATTACTCTTCTTGTAGACGGTAGGCCAGTACCGCGTTGACCAAGTGAGGGCTTGTTCTTGCGAGGTGGGCGCTAGCATGGGGACGTCGACTTCATATAAATGGATGGTGGGGAGGATTGGTGATAGGGAGGTGAGGAGGGAGGGGGAGGTGATGGAGGAGGTTGGGCCACAGATGAGAAAGAGCTCTGGTGTAGAGGGAGGGGTGGCTGAGGCTGAGGGTGAGGTGAGTGTAGATGGAGATGGAGATGGGGTGGTTAGTAGGGCGTGGGTGTGGGGTGGTAGGTCTTTGGGTTTGGCGAAGCGGCGGAGGTGTTGGAGGTCGAGGCCTCCGTCGTCGGGGATGAGTTTTCGGATGAGGCTGGGCGGGTGTTAGTGATGGACTCTTCGGAGATAAGTATAAAGAGTATCATGACAGGAGACATAGCGAGATTGTGATGATTAGCTCAAAGGATTGAAAGTAGTGTATCAGAACGGAGCTACGTGAGCTGAGGTCTTGAAAGAGGCAGAACGGCAAAACAGCTAAATCATTACCTGTTGCGAACCCGTACAACACATAGGATAGTAACAGAGAAAAAACGCAGAGAATCTGAAAACTCACTTCAACACTGTACTCGCCAGCTTAGCAGGTACGCCTGTGACATATACCTTGCCGATTTTCTCGTTCGACCTCGTCTCGAGTGTGGTTTTCAAAGGCACAAATCGACCTCCTCTCCTTCGTGGTTGAGAATCTCCAGGTAAAAAAGTAGAAGATTGGAGATCCATGATCAGATTCGCTTCGCTTGCGTCAAGCATTTGAGCTTCAACATCGCCCATCTCTCGCTCGCTGATGGTGGCTTCCTCGAATTCTCCCGGAATTCTCTCACTGAATGCTTATCAGATTCTTCGATTTCCATAAACTAAATCACGACATGGAGTTTACTCTAGCGAGATAGAATGGCGGACGAAATTTGCATACGAATCTGATTTCTTGAAGTCATAATGTGTACTTGAGATATGACAGCGTTTGACTCAGGATGCAATAATCCTAGAAAATTATACTGCCGCCTCGCTTGCTCACCGCCCTGCGGAACATGGAAAATCAAGTGAGCCATGTGAGTCGGACACGAACCAATTCGGCAACAGGAGTTGCTCAAGTCATCGTAGAGAGAAGAAGAGCCTTTGGACGAATCAATGAGTAAACAGAGTCTAGATCTTTGAATCGGAGCAGTGCAGAGCCTTTGAACGACATTATATTGGTCACATGATCTACGAGCCCTGGAAGTGACCCAATGTTCCCCCTTGCCCTGCGGATATTGCAAGATTCTCGGCCAGATCCTTCAGCCACCTTTTCATCTCAATCCCGGGCAATACTCCGTCCTTTACACATCAGCCCAGGATTGACTGTCTCTCGATCCTTCTGTGGATCTCTACGATCAGGATTTTCGGTCTCCGTGGACCTGCATGTGGAGTTTCCTTCTGTACGCGGTTCCTCGCCTTGCATACCTGGCGAAACGCTGCACTGATCTGATCAGACCAGACCAATTCTGTCCAAACAAAAGCGTCCGAACAAACAGCAGATCAAAGATTCCAGACAGGTCGATGGGATGAACCGGCAAATCATCCCTCTCTCCCTTCTTGGCCCTTGAAACCTCAAACATATGGAGCATCTCTCGGTCCAGTCATATCTACTCGCTTGGGCGCCATCTCGGGTGGACAGCACCAAGCTTTTCTTAGCGTCAGGGCAACGTTTCGGACATGCTGGTGGGTGGATACTTGTGGGTATTTGTGGACTCAGGGGCTGTTAGCATGTCTACCAACTGCGAATCAGAGACATAGATTCGGGGCTGGGCTGGGCTGAGATGCAGGAACACGCATGTCTGGCTCGCTGGCTGACGAAAACAACAGAAAAATTCACCCACGCGCGATCCACCAAACTTCCGGGGATGCAAATGGAATCAATCAACCCAGTCAATCCATGCCCTGTGCCAGGCTGGTCCAATCTCCAGAAGCGGGTGCCCCCGATCTGAACCACCCTTGCCCCTGTCTAGGGAGACGACGACGAGTACATATTTTGGGCGTCCCCTGACGAGGCCTCTTCCTCTTTCTCTCGATAACCGCTCTTTTTGGTCCCCACATTCATTTTTGATTGCTTTCGTTCTTCCTTCGTGAGGATAGAAATACCAATACACCGCACTTGACGTTGCGTTCTGGATCATTGCTCTTGCTTTATCCAGTTTTACCTTCCTTTGCACATACACACTCCTTCAGTTGATTGAATCAACTTTGCTTCCAGTACAAACATACATCTTTCGATCTTTCGAAACAAACAAACACACGCTCTTTCGAGTCGCATAGAACGAACACACAATACCACCACACCCAATCAAAACAATCAACTTCGATCTCGCCAAAATGCGTACCACATTCTCCACCCTCGCCGTTATGGCCTCGTCTTTGCTGGTCAAGGAAGCTCTTGCTGCTCCGGCCATCCGTGCGAGAGATTACTATCTGGATACCGACAATGTCATCGTGACTGAGGAGGTCTGGGTTACCGAGTTGGCTGATGGATCCTATGCCACTGGAGTACCTGTTGCTGTCGGCACTATCACCATTGATGGCAGTGCTGTTCTCGTCACTGAGCCAGTCCCTTCAGCTACTATCCCTCCACCAGCTCCAACTTCCGTGGCTCCTACAACCACTGAGGCTTCTACCACCGAGGTCCCAGCTGTTCCTTCTACCTCATCTACACCTCTTCCTGAGCCAACTACCTCCAGCGTTGTTGCGGATGCCGTATTCCTTGAGCAGACCCCATCCTCGACCTCCATCTATGTCGCACCAACCACCTCGGAGGCACCAGTCGTTGTTCCTACCACACTGGCGAGCGTTGTCCTTCCATCCACAATTACCTCAGCAGCTCCAGTAGCCACTACCGCTGCCTCGAGCTCTGGCTCTGGCAAGCGTGGTCTCGCATACAACGATGCCAGCCTCCTCTCATCGTTCACTAGCGCCTCCGAAGTAACCTGGGCCTATAACTGGGGATCCACCACCTCTTCCATCCCATCCAACTTCGAGTACACTCCCATGCTTTGGGGTCTCCTCTCCGGCGACACCGGCAACTGGGCTGAGGCTGTTGAGACTGCTCTCGCGGGAGGCTCTACCCACCTCCTCGCCTTCAACGAGCCAGACTACTCCGGCCAAGCCAACCTCGGATACGCTGAAGCTGCTACCGGATACCTCACCTACATGCAGCCATACGCTTCCAAGGCCAAGCTCGTTTCCCCAGCAGTCACCAACGGAGGTGACCCCATGGGCTTGACTTGGTTGTCAAACTTCATCTCCGCCTGCTCTTCCTGCACCATCGACGCCGTCGCCATCCACTGGTACAACGGTGGAGATGCCGCCGCATTCAAGGAGTACATGGCCAAGGCCTACACAGCCGGAGGCAACCGTCCTCTCTGGATCACCGAATTCGAGGCTTCCGGCACTGACGAGGAGCAAGCTGCTTTCTTGACTGAGGTCATGGCTTGGATGGATGAGACGGATTACATTGAGCGTTACGCTTACTTCATGGTCTCTGATGGTAACCTCGTTAGCGGCAGTTCGCTCAGCTCTTTGGGCTCCACTTACGCTACCTCGACATAAATCTAAGCAACAATGTCAAGATGTGCCGAGATGAGATTACGACCTTTTGATACCTACCTACCTTCCCTTGGTCCAACCTTTTGTTGAGACATGATCATTTGATCACAAGAGACACTTACTTTCTTTGTACATAACTTCTTTTTTGATGGATGGAAAAACTTAGGGGGCGAAAAACCGGTGTCATCTAGACGGGGAAATCGGGATCAGGAAATCCATTTTTGGTGGTGTTTGAGGAGAGAATTCCTGACTGGAAGTGTAGAGAGAAGACCGCATTCTTTTGGCTATTCTCGAAATGAAGAATACTTCCTTCAATCATTGGTGCCTTCAGATGTGTGACTGTGCTGTAATTTTGTGGTCGCGTGGCAGATTCCCAGTTAATGATGTTGTCACTCGTGAGGTTGTGAGAGGTGGAATTGAGAGTTGGTAGCATGCGAGGCATTACGCGGCACAACGTATATCTCAGCACCACCGCCTAGTAGCCTTGAGTAGGCACACCCATGCAGCGCACCACCGCTGTCAGCTGACAGTGATCCCTTCCTGGCTTCAACCAAATCTCACACACCAACCAACCCAACTTCCTGTACCTTACCAATTCCAGTAACATTACGATCCTCACAAGTAACTCAATAACTAACCAACCAAAGTTCAACAGCAACAACCACAAGCAAAATCTTCACCCTCCAACCCTCCCTCCTTTCCCTTGCATCAGCTACTCAAGTTCCAAACACCGGCGCCTTTCAACCTCGCAAACCATGACTCGTTCCTCCCCCTCCTTCGCCTCCCTCCTCCTCCCAAGTTCCCACTCACTCATCCAGACCAAGTTTTCCCTCCCCCCACCTTCATTCACATGCCAGAAACAAGCAACCCAATCACCTCCCCTGATCTCGAGGAGAGAACACTTTGTTGCACATCTCAATTTCAGCACGCCACTCGATACCGTTGAAGCTTAAAATCTTCCGAGGAGGTTTTGACAGCGGGGATGAGATCCCGCTCGCTCGCTTCGAGAAGGGTTTGTTTCCTGGGTGTTGTTGGTGGTGGCGTGTGGATCTTTTCTCCAGTAGATCTACATGATGAAATAAGAATGAAAAAACACTTTTCAAATGTAAGTCCAGAGCATTGATTAGATATTTGTCTTCCTATTGTGAAGATGAAGAGGTTCTTTCGACTTCTACACCGTCGTCTCGTCTTATCAGCTTGCTCGAGTCCGCATCCGGACAGTAGCTGTCCCGCTTAACAGACACACGATTCATGCGAAAGCTTCACTCTTGTCAGGGTAACTGGATGAAGCAGCTAAATCCAAAGTTCTTTAGATTTGAAGCTTACGACTCCATTCGTGAGAGAACAGACTTGTGCTGTTGCAGGTCGCAATTTTTAGTCAAAGGGCTTGTGGTGTTGGTTATGCAGTGGTGAGACTTTACTGGCTGGGGTGTTGAGGGACTCTAAGGTAGGAGCGAGCTTGATTATGATGCTTGGCTCCCACTTGTGTCAATAGATGGGACTTGGGACGAGTAGGAATTCTGCGCCGGATCGAGGATCGAAAAGCGGATGCGGGAATGGGAGGGACCGGATCTGAAGATGTTTGGTAGGTTGGTATGTGTATCAGCTGAGGTGCGGGAAGGGATGAAGGAATGAGGGGTTGAAAGTTAAGCAGGTCTTGGGAGGAAGTCACGAGCAGCGGGTTGACAGCTGATGTTGTGAGATCTTTCCTCTTTGGGATATTATTAAGCCCTTTTCTGAACTTTTAAATGCTGCCGTTTGTTACATTCCTCCGCGTGGCTGACCAGACTATTCAAGTGAATACTTGCGTCTTTGCACAAACACAGTCTGAGGCCGGTTTCCTTCCAGAGCATCTCTCCATCACGGGATTGTATATTACGACACGGGTTCCCTTGTTGAGATTCTTCATTCATTTGAAATCTCCCAATCATGGCTCTAGAAGACGGAATTCTACCCATTCGGTGAAAGGGTCTTTCAACTCTGAGTTAGTGAAAATATTTCGTGCTCTCAAACGACGTATCTCGGTTTCAGAAATGAGAAGCACGCTGGCATCCTAACATCCTACGTCGTCCTAGCTTGCTCTCACCAATGAAAGAATCTTCTGCTGTCACGTCTTTCATTACTATCAGTACTTCTCGAAGGTTTCTAGCAAAATTCATCGTTATATAAAGGCCCCTTTAGAAGTCAAGTCCCACAACCAACGCCCTTCGTTGCGGCCTTCGACAAGTTCTGCCGCCTCTCATTTGGCTGCAACATCTGCTAAAATCGCAGCGCTCCTTGCTTCCCAGATCGCGTTCAAGTTCAGCTCTTTTTGTGTTGCCTGGCGCGTTCTCTTCTTCATTTACAGAAGCTCGTATTTATGCTTCACTGAAGCAGATCGTCTTTCCTCTTCTCAAATCTGTCAATAAATGAGGTCTTCTCACGCAGGCAGGGACTGCAACCGCTTCACTGTCGAGCACACTTTCTCCGATTGTTGATATGATAACTTTAACCACTTCCGTTACAGGAACAGCGCTCTTCCGTCTTCTAGATGGTTACAAGATCCGGACCAGGCAAAGGTGTCAAGTGCCAACTGGAGCAGATGGAACACCACACACGAAAATGGAGCAAGTGTTGAGGTATCGACTGCAATGGCCTACAATATGCTTCACCGGTGCAGGTTCTGGATCACACCACATCTGGCCATCTACAATGCACTGTTCCGGATAACTTGATTGTTTTGTTTCTATCAAGAGCCTCCTGCTGTCGTGATATTTCTTGTTGCCGATACAAAACATTGATCGAACTAGCCATCAGTTCTTCCGAAGTTCTTCGCTTGCCCAGGAAGTCTCTGCAGGTGATTGAGGTATACGCTCTTTTGCTTCTCCCTTTTCTATCAAACAGAAACCAATTTCTAGCAGTGACGGTATGCTTTTCGGAAAAAACGTTGATCCAGAACAGAGGCAGAATGACCAGACTGCATTGCCGTGTACTGGTGGGTCTTGGTCGTCTTGTGGCTGTTATCCTGAATGAGTATGGTACGAGCTTACTTCATATTCAAGCCTCTAGCTATTTCAGAGGTGAAAGCAATATGCCAAATTCATTCACAGTCCTTGCGAAAGGTCCCCCAAGGCATCACTCAACGGAAAACCTCATTCAGCTTCTCTCACTCCGAAACTAATGAGTCTTTGTCCGAATTCAACCAACATCTCCCAAATCTAGACTCCCAACCACTATCTCACCCCTCAATAAGGTAAACCCCCGCTCTGCACCCTCCGACTGAAAATGCCCGGCGCATCGTGCGTGATATAAAACCCATTCCTCCTCTGATCTCGACGGTAATAATACACGCCGATGAGGTAGAACGCATGAAGATGTCCCGGGAAATACCTGGTATGCGTCAACAGAAGCCCCACTTTCCAAAAACCGAAAGTCTAGGTGAGAGGAGAGAGGCAGTCAAATTGAGGGAGTGAGAATGGGAAAGGTAGACAAGATGATGGGAGGTGGAGGCGGCGAGGTCGGGATAGTGGGATGGGAGATGGCAGATGGGGAAGGAACGGTGATGGGGGAAGAGAGAGACGTACCCGAGCAGTGTGAGGATGATGTTGATGAGGAAATCAGGGCCGCAACCTGCTATCATGAGAACCGCGATGGGCGGAACTGGAGGAACTTCAGTGTCTCTTTTTCAAATCACTCAGGGGAAATGAGACTGTACTTACGTATGATAGCGAAAATCACCAGGAAGAAGAAGAAACAGAATCCCATCTTGCGTCTCTTTGCGTTTCCGTTTCTCTACTTGGAGGATGAATTCGAAGAGATGCTGAGAACAAAATTATAAGGTATGCTGAGCTTGAGATAGGACAAGAACTCGTTCAAAACTCAAACTTTGTCCAGTAAGTTGTTTCGGATTGATGGTAAGGTATGTTTGTGTTTCGCCACTACTCGTAGATGATTCATACTGACGAGACGGGAAGCTCAGAAAGGTGTATCGGTATACATTTAAGGCAGTGATGCTAAGGTGGCAATCATCTGATGCCTACTCGGTCATGAGATGTTCTTGTGGTTTCAGACCCGGGTTGTTGGGACACAACAGGAGATAGACACGTGATGGGTACGTGGCTATCATGTGGTCTGTCTGCATGGTTCATCGAGGCTCAGCGGCTTGGCTCAGAGAGTTAGGTGGCAACTATGGGCGGATGTACTGGGTTGCCTTGCCTGTAGGTAGAGCTGGATATATAAAAGTTCTTACTTCTCTTCCAGATCGCTTTGAGTTTCTGGGAGAGTCTTTATTGTTGACACCTGCTCGCGTAGCACAAGAGGTATCCATAACATCGAATGCAGACCGCAGCGTCCAATGTATACCCCCTAAGCCCTTGAGATATTTAGAGAGTGCTGTATGTCTATATGTAAAGCAGCACTGTGTGGCAGAGACCCTAATATAAGACGCAATGAGCAACTCATTTGAGACTCCATACCGGTTCACTGAACCTGCTCATGAACAACACCTGAACAGCATTCAAATAACCAGTATTCTCAATGCTAGTCTTAGTCATTTCTCTAACCTAGGATATCTGTATATTTTCCAAGTAGGAGTGCTCATAACTTTTCGTGGTTTTTTTTTTCTGTCCTCAACTGAGTATTTTCGTCACCTGAACTTTCCATCGTCAAACTCGGCTTCGCTGCCAAATTGACACTTGATCTGTTCAGAACAAACAGAAAGATCATCCGTGATACTGAATTTACCACGGGAAGAGCACACTCGCTCGTTGGAAAGCAGAAATCTATTACAGCAATGGAATTGTTGCTACTCTCACTTCAAGATGCGATCACGTCTCCTGCAAACCTCTTGTAAGGTCCTTGCATTCCGTCCCTTGGGTTTTGAATCAGGAGCTTTGTATGGAAAAAATGCGATACTTATGGCCTTGATTTCCAAGAAGTTTGGTGGATGTGTAAGAATAAACGGCAAATGCAACGTGGAAGTGAATGGTGAATAGGGTAGGCTATCTCATATACTGAAATAGGTAGCACTGGAACTCTTTCTTTGTGCAGACCATTTCAGGGCTCTTATGTTGTTGAGGCAGGAGAAATACAGCTTATACAGAGCGTACCTAGGACCGTTATAAGAACATTCATGATGGAGACGCCCTGACAGTTCAGATTTCGGGATAGTCAGCTTTCAACTCTCCTAGGGAAAGGAGAGATTCATTAGCCGGATCACGCATATGACACTCGCAAGATGCCCGAGTATGGTTTAATTGCTTGATTGCATGCTCAACCCAGGCTGTCATAATAACAAAGATGAAAGGTAACCACGCAGCAAGCAAGCATCAAAGCACCCCGCAGTCGAGAACAAAGACCTGGCAAAAGAAAACAAAAGTATCAAATTCCCGATCCCCCAAATCCCCTCACACGCCAAGGCAGTAGCAACGATCTCTCCCTTCAATCTTGGGATCCCATACTTTCCGTCCATCAGCCATTAAAGTCATCTAACCCCCCATGCGTGTTGCGTTGCAGTATGTTCTGTTTCCGAACTCCAGGGGAGAAAGGTAGAGTGAGAAGGTGGGAATGCAGGAGCCGATCCAAATGACAGTCATTCTAATGCGCGCACAGAGAGGCAAGGAAAAACCAGTCGTTCCATTCGTTCAACAGGATCATGGGACAGGAGAGTTGTTTAACAGCAGCCACCGGCCGATCCTGACTGCACACCTTGACCTTGTCCAACTTGTACTGTAGGCTTGTTGTTTGCTGTGGTAGTACCCATTCTCTCCTTGATCTGGCGGGCCATAGTCAAGAAAGCTTGCTCAACATTGGATGCGTTCTTAGCCGACGTCTCGAGGAATGGAATGCCAAGGCTGTCAGCGAATTCCTAGGCATGACTGTTAGTACGCTGATGAAAAAGATGCAGGCGCATGATGCTATTGCCACCAGATATCGAACAGCTGATGTTGCGCATGTGACAGTACGTACCTTTGCAACTGTGTACTCCACAACCTTCTTGTCCGACATATCGCTCTTGTTGCCTACGAGAAGCTTGTTGACACCCTCTGTGGCATATCTGTCGATCTCCTGGAGCCATTGCTTGACGTTGTTGAACGAGTCCATATCCGTAACATCGTACACAACGCAGATACCGTGAGCACCTCTGTAGTAGGATGAAGTGATTGTTCGGAAACGTTCCTGTCCCGCAGTATCCCACTAAAATTCATCAGCATTCGTTATCCATCGTAGAATTCCATAGTAGCCCTTACGATCTGCAACTTCACTGTCTTGCCATCCAACTCGATTGTTCTGATTTTCTGCCAAGGCGTCAGCTCCTATCCCGGATTACTTTGTGATACCCAACGTACGAAGTCAACTCCAATCGTCGAGATGTAGCTCTCGGTGTATGTGTCATCCGCAAATCGCAGCAACAGACAGGACTTTCCAACACCGGAGTCCCCGATAAGGAGGAGCTTGAAGAGGTAATCGTATCTGCCCAGATCGTGAGTGATGTGTCCATAGTTTTCGGGAAAGACCAGTAGAGAGCTCGCGCCAACAGTGCGCCTATCAGAGGCCATGGAGGGGTACTCTGCAAGACAATAAAGTAAGTATTTGTTTCAATAGAAGCGGTCTTTGGAGTCTGGGGCATTTGAAGATGACGTTGCCTGGTAGGGAGACTAACTACTCGGGATTCATGATGGCGGTTGTCTATTGGGGGTGCAAAGGTTTGATGGTGCGAGTTATCACCGGGATGGGAGGCGACGTTGGACGTTGTTTTGGTTTCTGAGGAGATAGAGAGGACCAAGGTTCAGTCAGGTATCGCGGCTTGCGTTTCCAGCAACGACGTCTTTACGATCCGCCGACCTGAAGCGCCGCTAGTGTAGTCCACGTGATGACTCGGGAGCCCTTGTTGCGAGGGCCTGAAATGGGAAGCGATTTTGAGATGTCTTTGTGGTTTTAAATAGAATTCATTATACCCGGAATCGATCACTGTACTTGTTGTCTTGGTTATCATTATCGAATTATCTGAATCATAAATTCCTGGAGTTGGTAATCTCCATGTATCAGTCTCCTGGATACACATTTGGCTCTGATTGCTTGACCGCTAACCCTTTTGGACTTTTGTGCCAATCGCCGATAAAGCTTCCCAGTCCCAGCAGTTTCTTGCTCCTCTACTTTTTGTACTTCAATAGCACAACCGCGCAACGCACCACAGCACTTTATTTATTCCCTCTTGATGTCTTTTGCCGTCATAGTCAAGCACCCAGGCTGATGTCGCGGCCTTGTAAACTCCTACGTTCCGCTCCGCAAGCCACGAAAACCTCCGCTCTCACTCTGAGCTGTCGCTCCCTCCGCGCAGCATACCCTGCAACAGTCACTTCCAGATGTCTAGCAACAGTTGAGCAAGGGCAGAAAGTACTTCCCGATGTATGGTTCACAGGATCTATACCTCGCCACAGTCCGCCAGCTCGCAATGACCCATCCGAACCACACAAGCCAGACGAGCGGACTTTGAAGCTGGGGAAGAGTAAGTTCCGGATAGACCTCCTTGCGAGACCCTAAAAGAGCCTTGCTGATTGAACAAACCAGCTCTTCGAATCCTTCAGGAACGGTTACCGACCCTTCTTCAATCGCCTCTCCCTCAAGAGATCCTTTCCCCGCATATAACTCTCCACCTCTTCCCCTCAACCCACCCCCACCTCCCCACAGTATCCGGGCGAGTCGCGTATGCAGCGGCATTATGGACTTCACCCATAGCATGGGGTCGCGTTCCTCTAGTCGGGAACGTCAAGCTCACTATACTCTCAGAGCGCATGATCAAATCCAACTCCAACGCTCGCTCCCCGTCACTTAACAGGCAAGAACAACTTATCGTGCGTTGGCGGACTGTGGGGAAGACCAAGGGAAAGGGCACTGGAGCTTTTTATAAGGGTATAGGAGGGAGGGAGAGTGTTGATAAGATTACGGAGTGGCTGGGCGGTGGCAAGGGAGAGGATGATAGCAAAGAGTTTACTGGATTGTTCATTTTTGAGTTTGATGAGGAGGGCAGGATCATCAGCCATACTATTGAGCATGTGCAAGAAGGAGGTGACTGGGAGAGAGGTGTAGGCGCCAGGGTAGTTGGTCTGACGGATTGGTTACTGGGTGGAATGAAGAAAGGAAGGGGAGATGAAGGAGCTCCTTGTCCGGCTTGTTATGTGGATGATGGAGATATCGAAGTGCGGAGGTAACCCGCAATTGTTTGCAGACTTTTGGAGTTCTGGATTTGGATGCATATAGGCGTTTGGTTTGGGCAATATCTGTAAGAAAGTGTACAGATATCGGAATACGCCTCTCTGAACTGGCTATAGTGAAATGTATAAATGCCCTCTCGAAATCGAAATATCTGAAGCTTTGGAACTTTCAATGGAAAGCATATATTAAATTTATCAGCATGTTTTCGTTGAGTATGTATTTGAAACTCTACAATCCAGAGGGTATTTAGGACATACTCAAGATCCAAGACAATTAGAAGACCGAGAACACTCGACATAGCCCGCAGGTCAAGGACATTCGGGACATTTAGGATATTTTAGGACATTCGGAGCATTTAAAATATCTAAAATATTTAAAATGTTCAGGACATTCAGGACATTCAGAACGTGTCGGACAGAGAGCCCCCACAGCGGTTTCCAAAATACTATGATAGGCAAATGGCATGCTAAACCGGAACACCTGCAATAATTATGTACCTGCTAAGTCAAGAAAACCAGAACCCCTTTCCCCCCACCCCCTCTTCTAAGCGAGCTTACAAGGCTCCGAATCCAAACACCAATGAACGTACATGACACCCGAGAACGAACTTCGCGGAACAACACCAGCCTGAGGTCTGGCCTATGTGAATCATTCGAAACTGGCTAGACGTACTGGGACTTTTGGGAAACCTTGACGAGAAACTTGGATTCGAATGACTTTCCTAAACACATCCTTCCGTGCATACAAGTAAATCAGGAGTCATCAAGAGAAGCTAAACAAATGTTTTATTCAAGAATAGCATTGAGTTTCAACCATAGCGTTTTGTACTACGGCAAATGACACACTATTTGTGCTACATACGAGCTGACTAAAATACACAAGTAATTTTCCAAGTAATAATACTTCTCCATGATCTTCCAGCATGTTGAAAAACACAAATCACTAAGCCCACCCAAAACAAACCCGAATGTGGGAAAATATATCCTGCGCTGACACGCAATCGCAGCGACAAGAAAACGCAACGCTCCAAACCCACGAAACCAAACATAAGAAATTGAACAAAATACCAGCACAGTAAGCGAAAGGAAACACTCAGCAGCCCAAAAAAGCAATCAAGCCAAGCCCAACCATTTCAACGCCTTCTTCGTATTAGCCTTCTGCCCAACCTTCCTCACCTCCGGCACAATCCTCTGCATTCCCCTTCCCAGGATCATCTTATCGTACTCATCATCCTCACTATCGTCTTCGGCGATGTAGAAGTTCTCCCACTCTTTATCACCACGCTTTCGTTCCCTCTCGCTTGCAGTAGTCTTAGCGCTCGCGACCGATGCGGCGTACTTATGTCTATTTGCGATAGTCGTTGTTGTCGAGGCAGCATACCCGTTACCTCGAGTTGTGACGCTGCTGATTGATGTGGCGTAATTGCCGCCGCGGGTGGAACCTGTTGCTGCTCCGCCTGTGAGACGGGATACTTTGGATGCGCGAGGTGTTTGGTAGGAGGAGGGTGGGTAGCCTGAGTCGCGGTCTCGAGGACCGTTCGAAGATGGCGTCGGTGGCATGGGTGGTCGCTCGATGATGACTGGTTTGGGCTCTGGCTCGGGTGTATAGAAGGTCGATTTCTCCATCAGCGCTTTCCACATTCCTGAGAGGAAAGTGGAGATTTCGGGATCGGTGGCTGTGCTGGGCAGAAGGTAGTCTGCTTTGGCGAATGAGACGGGTGGCTTTGGGGTCTGGGAGTTGGTCTTCTTGACGGATTTGGTGACGGAGTTTTGCCGTAAATTGGCGTGGGACTCTCGTTGGAGAGACTGTTGATTTTGTTGGCGAGTGGTCATAAAAATATTTTGTAGAGCATTGGTAGGAGCGGGTGAACGAGGGCGAGAGGACATAGATGTCCCTGGACGAGATATGGACGGTGGATCAGATGCGAGGGAGTCAAGGATGCCAGCAATTTTGAAAAGGTTGGCACCTAGAAGGCTGCGAAGAGCAAAGATGGTAGCGAGATCTGCAGAAGAATAGTGCAGGATAAGAAAATGTATGCTAACATTGGTTGCAAGGAATGACTCAATGTGAGGGACGAGGAGGGATGCGAGGATATGCGGATCTGAGATTGGACTTGGTGCATGCGGTGTGACTGAAGAGTTCACGTAGCTTTGCATGATGTTGGAAATCAAGAACCTGAAAGTGTTAGGTGGTGGTCGTGACAGAAACATGCTGAGACATACCTGATATCAAGCTTTCCGCTGCGATTGGAGCCATCCCTCTTCGTCCCAATCTTTTCAATTTGGCCTGAAATCTGATAGAAGAAGTCTTTTTTGACCCCCTCTTCACACCCGAAAGCAATAATCTGGTCTAAAGTCCTGCTCTCAATTCCAATAGGACCACCTTCCTCATTCCTGAACACTGGCTTCCACAGCCTTTCGACTTCAGTAGCAACTGGGTACATGTACTGGCTGTAATTCTCACTTGCCGGGAAGATAATACTCAGAAGTTCCCTGAAGGAGTTTTGAACACTAATAGCATTTCCAGTGTTAACAGGAGAGAACTCAACGAATCTTTTCTCCAAGGGATTTTCTTCCGCTTCCATGGATATTGGGACATCCATCTCAACCATCACAGGTGCATTTGGAGGTGCAACAGTTGAGTGTGGAGTTTCGGCTATTCCCAGGTTCCCTCTAGAAGGTCGCTTGATATCTGGTGGGTAGCTATCATCGGAATAAGGATCGAACGACCGGCGGTTGTAATTGTATTCATCGGCCTCGTCTGTAAGGTATGACGTGGGCCGAACCTCGGGGTCTACTTCAAGCTGTAGACTTGAGATGGACCTTGGACTGAGTGATGCCTCTGATCCTCCATGATTAATCAGCGAGGAGGGCGAAGATGGCGTGCCGGAAGAGGCGGGCGTAGGAGGTGCAGGTATGATTGGATAACTGCCACTCTTGTACGATCGTAAGACAGATTCGAAAATATCGTTTGGCTGATCATTGGTAAAATGTATGACCAGGTCTTCCACAAGTTCAAAGACTGGCGTGAAAGGTACTTCTGTCGGATCCTCTATGGGTATCTCAATGGCATCAGTTCCCCTTTCCACGAAAAATGCACGATTTGACGTCTCTGTGGACGAGCTCGATGAGTTGGTTGATCTCAGAGACCTTGATGACCTTGATGAAGTGGGTGATTTTTTGATGGTAGTCTCCGAGGCTTTCACAAAATTCGTCCTCGGGAGCGTTGGGAAGCGTTGCGAATCTTGTCCGTCCTCGTCCCGAACTGCTGAAGTGGGCGGTTCGCGCCTCAGCTGGTAATGCGACTTGCTTTGCTTGAGCGGACGTGGAATCGACGAATAGTTCTGTAGCCGATCATTGCTTGGGAAAAGCTTGTCAACAGACTGGGCTCTTTTCACAGACTTCGTCGGAGAGCCTGATTGTACGTCGACCAGACAAGCCTCGCCATATTCAACGCCTTCCGGTGTTTGAGGGACAGATAATATGGATTCTCCCCCGGGTGAAGCGATGTTGAGATCCGAGAATTCATCATCTGTGTATGTATCGGTGTCCGTATCCGTGTCGTCCAATGATTGATGTGAGAGCCCTCGAGCAAGCCGATCGAGGCGCATAGATCCTTGATTGTGTCCGAAAGTTGTCCTTTTTTCAACGATAGACGTCTTTCGGTCAGGCACTGTCAAAACAGTCCTCACAATCTCGTCATTGGGGTGACTGGTCGGGGACGCAAATTTTGATATAGGTATTCTCGTGGCTCTGGGTTCTGACAGACCTTCTTCTTTGCTCGGCTTCTCCATACCTCGTACTAGATCCATTACACGAGATTTTGGTGGCATCCCACGAGATGGCATTCGTTCCAAAACCGAGTCTGCGTTGGTAAAACTTGAAGTGTTTTGCTCCTGAGTGTCGTTTGCATCTGCAAATGCCCTCTCGGGAACTTCCTGTGCTGCTCGTATATCCTCGCCCGCAGCTTGGTCTTCGTCCCTCTCAGCTTGCTCTTCTATGTCTTGGTCCTCCACGACTTTGTCTGTTTTCGCCAATCCAGCAATGCCATCCTTTACAAGATGGTTGAAAATAGCTTCCGCCTCTTCTATATTCCCATTCGTGATGTTTTGCGAAATTTTTGTAATGCATGTCGTTCGAGCGCTGACACTGCCATGCACAGTGAACACAAGCCTCGGGTGTGTGGGGGTGGATGTTTGTAGAAATGTACGTGCGGTCTCCGTGCGTTGCGTAACGGCTTTCTGGAGTTCCCGAATAAATGCACGAGCATTAAAGACCTCCTTCTCCACTTCCAGGACAGATGTCTCTGGAAAGTTGGGTAGAATAAGTATTTTCTGGGAGGGCGGAAGCAATCTGAGCTGAGTTGCTATGACATTGGTCTCTCCCTCTAAAGCGATCAATTTCCCGCTCAGATTATCCTGGACTTCTTCCATCGCAGTGACCGACATCTTGCCTCCTTCAAGAAGCTGCCAATAGTATCAATTCCTCACGGATAAGACCGTGTCGAAATAAGGACTCGGACCTGCGAGTATTGAAAAGAGTTTGTAAAGTCGTCCTTCACCAGATGCTCCCGACTTCTAGGCGAATGGAAACAATGCAGTGACGAATATGACACAGGAAAGAAATAAAGCAGCAATTGCGCTCTTTCAGGGAAGAAGGACTCGCGAGGAAATCGAAGACAAAAGAGGAGGAGAGGGACGGGGGCAGCTTGACCAAGAAATAAACCTCGTGGATGCAGCTCTCTGCCGCCCCCGTCAGCTCTCACTTCCCTAAATTGAAAAGTTGACTTGACGCCATTTCTTCTTTGGATAGCTGCCTCCCCCGCCAGAAGAACCCTGTTGGGGAAGATAGAGCTAAGCAGTGTAAAGCATGGTAGAATGCGGTGGCTTTGGGATGTGCATCTGTAGTGTAAAACAGCAAACCAATAGCAGGTGAGATGTGACCAGCCACAACTGGTATCGAAAGCCTCTTTCGGAGGTCGCGACACGTCCCGAGGAGCTCACACCACCAGTTCTTCCGCTATTTGAGCGCAAACAGAGCGGACTTCACAAGCCTATTCTGTTGAACACCAATAGCATCCAGAAAGGTGAATATTTCTCTAGGCGTAGCTGTCGTCAACTGGGTCTCAGATTCCCCATACTGGTTTCTTAGTCTAGACTAGCAGATCGACCTGGTCATGATTGACGGCAAGGGGCATGGCGCATCCCCTGTTTCCTGCTCTCAAAAAAGTTGGCTATCCTGAAAAGAGTTTAACGTAAGCCTCCGGCTCTCAACTCCCTGGCGCAGATCTCGTAGCGTCGATCTTACTTTCATACCAACTTCAGGGGGAAAAAAATGTCGACGGCCCGTCTAGACTCTCTGCTTGTGACCGGACATCAGGAGCATAAATGCTGCGAGGACTCGAAAAACATCTACGTCGGAGGCTGAATTTGTGAGGGTTTGGAGAGGATTTTGTCCTTGGAAATTTGAACAGAGCCTTCTCAGACTGGTCAGAAAATGACAAGTCATCCCATCATCCTGCATGAAAAGGAACACTCAGATCTCAGTTCAATCCGTGCCCCTTTCTTTTAGGTCTGTGCATGTACGTACTTGGCCTGTGCAACAAACGTGGGGGAATCCTCCGGTTAACTTCAACCTGATTATTGATTGAGACCTCCTTACTTTCCTTGGGCAAGCCTCCCGCATGGTCTGTGTTTCAAAAAAGAACAGACTGGAGGCTGGCCAGAGATCGGTAGAAGCTAGAGCTTTGCATTTCGTTCGAATTCTATCGAGGAAGTCCAGGGTCCAAAAGGTCATTTTGTCAAATAGGGCATATTTGACGACGAGAAGTACCCCCTTGCATAAAACGGGAACGGGCATAAACGAGGCAGTCTCACTCGGGATTTTTGCGAGGGAGCCTGCATTAGCAGCCAGCGACGTCGGGCGGTCGCTGAGAAGACAAACGAATATTCTTTGGATGGCAGGCTGCCCACCTTTCCGGCACCGGCACCGGCACCGACACGAGTAGGAGAACGAATGGCCCAGTGAGTATCATGTGTTGATGACAGAAAAGAAGATTGGTGAAGGTTCTGAAAACTGTTGTCAACTTTCGCGAAAGCTATCAGGCCAGGAAAGAAAAGTGTGGCTCAAGCAAGCTCAACTTCACGATTTCCCAGCTTCGAGAAGCAGAAGTGGCTGAAACGTTGTGCAAGAAGTTAGCCTGGCGCCGTTGTGATTTCCAAATCTCGGGCGTCACAAACCATTGCTCTTGGAATGACAAGTTCCAGGGGTAGCGGCACCATCAAAAAGTAAGGTTGCAAAGCCGGAAAGTAGAAGTCGGGGACCGACATGGTAACAAGGTTAATATGCAGATCGGCAATCACTTCATGCTCTCCGAGTATTTTCAGCTGAAGCCGAGGTCAAGTACTTCAAGCCATTTCTTCAAAAAGCCTCTGCACATGTAGTCATCTCGCCGAAGAACATGTAGTACCATGGAATATCCTCCTGTGAAAATCTCCATCCCTTTAGGCCACTTTTCAATCGTCGTCAGAGTCCATCAACTCGGCTAGCTCCGCTTCTTCTTCTGCAGTGAGTAGACCATTTTTGGGCTGCACCTTCTCGTCCTTCACCTCGCCTTTCTGTCTCTCTTCTGCTTCCTTTTTTGCCTTCTCTAGATCCGGTTTGGACAAACCCCATGTTCTGATTGTGCCATCGATGCTCACACTTGCAACTTTCTTATCACCTTTTAGCAGGAGCAGTCCTGTCACTTCCTGGTAATGTCCATCATAGACATGCCACAGCTTGCCGGTTGCACGATCCCAGACCTTTAAATCCTCGTCTCGTCCTGTAGTGACGACCCAGTCTCCTGTGACAACCACATCTCGGACATAATCCCCATGTTCATATGTTTCCTCTGTGGTCCAATTCTTTGCCCTTGACAGACACTTCGCGGTGCCATCTGCGCTTGCGGTCCAGAGATCCGAGTCTTCGTCATCGCCAGAGAATCGAATCTTGTAGACACTGGTTTCATGTTCTAATATGGTGGATCTTGCAGTAGGATTTTGTGTCTCTGTTGCTGTTACAGAATCCAGGATTTGTTCTGCCGATGAGAGACTGATACGCCATCTTCGTATATGAGGGTCGCTACTTGAGGAAACAAGAACAAGCTCCGAGTCTGTTGATTCTTCTGGGTCGATTGCGAGATCTTGTAAGGTCATCATGGTGTCCGATTTGTCGCGGAGGGTATAAAGACGTTCACCAGTCGCGGCATCCCAGACTATAATCTTTTTGTCTGCGCCGCCAGATATGAGAAGCTGTAAGCTTAAGTTAGTCAGACTGGAAGAAGAGCAGGTAACATTTGACTTGCATCTCTTCCGCCTATCTGAACACAGAGGATGGCCTTGACGAAATCAGAGTGACCTTTGAACCTCCTCCCTTGAGTGCCCGTTTCCCTATCCCAGCTCCAGATATCTTTGTCCCAACATCCTCCAAACACCAAAGTGCCACTCTTGCCACCAATGGCTACGGATGTAACTGGAGCACTGGGACCTCTGTATACTATGGCAGTGTCTCTGGTCTGGAATCTCGTTAATCCTTAATAAAATCGAGAACTGGCATACTTCTTGGACGCACTTCAAAGTTGACCTTCCGCACACAGCCAGCACTTTCTGCTATATAGATAGCTGTGGTAGAGAATGGATCAGGGACACAGTTAAGGATCTTGGACTGGAGGACGATTGGGTTGCCATATTTGTTGCCAGACTTCGCAGCTCTTCTGGCACGAATGGACTCAGAGGCATCAGTCTGGAAGAAATGGCCTGGATCCGTTGATCGTGACATTTCTTACGTGTACTTGTATGATGTTGTTGACTTCCGCCTGGGAATATTTCTTCGTCAGCCTTGCTTGTTGGCCTTGCGTGGGGTTCGGCTGAAGTGCGGCGGGTCAAGGTCAAGTTGGTCAGGGGTCCGCGTTGAGTGGAAACAGAAACGCGACGCGCTCGCGTCTTCCAGATCAAATAACTTCCAAGTGCTGTCAAGCTGGACAACATCACCGATCCTACGCACCCTTCACACACTCTACCATGGCGACGACTACACAAGTTCGCATGCGAGGCAGACCTGCCCATACGAGAGGTCCAACCTATCTGTCATATACTCCAGATGGCACGAAATTGATCACGGTTGGATCCAACAACACAACGCGCGTGTACAAGACTGGATTTGATGGAGAACCCACGAATATCGATGACTGCCCCGAGCAGAACACGGGTGTGGCCTCAACTGTAAGAAATCTGCAAATAGTTGTACATAACGTGTTGATAATAATATTTGTAGAATGACTTCTTCGTCATTGGTTCCGAGGATGGAAATATTAGCAAGTTCTCCTTAGAGACCATGACCTACGAGAAATACCTTACACGATGCTCTCTACCAATTCGAGACGTAACGATCTCCCCGAATGGCCAATGGTGCGCTGTATCAAGCGACGAGTTGGTGGTCAAGATGATCAAGATAAATGAAACAGGTTCAGTCATGTCCCTGAGAGAGCAACCGAAGCCTGTCAAACATTTGTCCTTCGATCCCAGCGGAAAGTACATTGCACTGTCTTGCACAGATGGAATAGTCTATATCTATTCTCTTATGGATGATGCCCCGGATCTTGTCAGGAAGATTGACGGCCTGATCAGGCTGGCAGAGACCGAGGATGAAGTGTCTACAAAAGTAGTATGGCATCCAGACGGCAGAGCTTTTGCTGCTCCTACGGCTACAAGAGACATCCAGGTCATGTCCAGAGGCGATTGGGAGAACCAAAGGTCCTTCAGCAATGGACATAATGGGGATATAACTGCGCTGGCTTGGTCTCCCAATGGAGCAATGCTCGTGTCTGCAGGGAAGGACAGGAAGGTTATCCTCTGGGAAACCAAGACCCAGAAAATAATAACGACTTACGATTACGCCAATGTCATGGATATTGCATGGCATCCTACCAAGAACCTTCTTTCGTTCACCAATACCGATGGCGAAGTGTACATCTACAACGACTTCGTACCTGCAGAGCATGCCAATTTAGTCCGTCTACCTCTGCAGCCGGCACCATTCATTCACGACCCTCTTTCTGAGATTTCTGCCAATGCACGGCGGCCAATGGCAAATGGTCTTAAGGACATTCCGGACCGTGGTGTGCGACGAGGTACGCCAGATAGCCTCGATGATATACTCGATTCGGATGTAATGGGCGACGAAGATGATTTCGTTGTCGACGATGATGGTGCGGGATATGCATTGGGACTCAATGGTAATGGTAAGAGACCAAATGGAATTGATGCCTCCGGTCCTATCAGCAAGCGACGTGCTCAAACATGGGAGCCACAATATCACGAAGCCTTTCAGCCTGGTTCAACCCCTTGGCGAGGAAATAGGAAGTACTTATGCCTCAACCTCATCGGATTTGTATGGACTGTGGACCAAGATACCCACAACACCGTCACAGTGGAATTCTATGACCATGAGTTCCACCGAGACTACCATTTCACAGATACTTTTCTGTATGACAAGGCCTGCCTCAACGAAAATGGCACTTTATTTTCGTGTCCAGCACACGATGACACGCCAGCAACCATTTTTTATCGCCCTCACGAGACATGGACAAGCCGAGCCGATTGGAGGACTCCTTTGCCCAAAGGTGAAGACGTGACTGCCATATCCTTGAGCGATTCATTTGTTACTGTCACGACTACAGCAAATTACGTCCGGATATACACCTTGTTTGGGGTGCCGTACAGAGTCTACAGACAAAAGAGTAGTCCTGCAGTCACCTGTGCAAGCTGGCGAGACTATGTTTTGACTTTGGGAAATGGGCCTGTTGGTGCTGATGGGAATGCGACATTACTGTATACCATTCAGAACATCAAGAGAGATGAGACTTGTCAAAGTGAGGATGTGGTAGCGCTTCCAGATGGGGAGACACTGAAGAGTGTATTTTTCTCGGACAATGGGGTATGTTTCCCTTCGATCCGATACGTAAATAAGAGCTAATGTGGTTCAGGATCCTTGCATATATGATTCGACTGGAACTCTTCTCACACTCCTTCACTGGCGTGAGCCATCCCAAGCCGTGTGGGTTCCTCTTCTAGACACCAAACTCCTGTCTCGTCTTGCTTCAGGTCGGAAAACGGAAACGTACTTTCCAGTCGCCGTGGCAGACAACAAATTTCACTGTATCATTTTGAAGGGTGGAGATCAATATCCATACTTTCCACGACCCCTGCTCTCAGAATTCGAGTTTGAGATTCCACTCTCTTCAAAATCAAAGACAGAAAGCGACGAGGATGGTATGGACGACGAGAACGAAGGCGACGAGCTGAAGAAGCTTGAAGGAGCTTTTGTCCTGAAGAGTCTCTTAACCGCCCAGCAGAAGGACCTCATTGATAACACGAGGAGCACCCACTCTCAACGTACGGATTTGGCGAGAATGGAGTTGGAGATTGACAAGGCTCTACTGCAAATGATGGCTGTGGAGTGCAGAGAAGGAGAGGAGCGAGGTATGCGAGCACTAGAGATGGTCTCGTTGTTGAGGGATCGTACTGGCAGGATGATCGAAGCTGCTGGGAAAGTTGCCGAGAGATACGATAGGCATGTCTTGGGCGAGAAGATCAGGGAAATTGGAGAAGCGAGGCTGCTAGGCGACATGGAGGAGGACTGAATGAGAACACGATAGGTTTTGGGCTAGGAGTTGAGGGTCTGTTGTACAGAATATGGGGGCTGTCGGTCTATATCGGGTTAATATCACGACAGAACATAATGAATGATGGATTCCTGCGAACCGGCGGAAAAAAATGAAGTCGATATTGTGAGGCACCGAATCTTTCCGGTAAACACGACATCATCATCATCTGCTCTTGCTTACAAAGCTTCGAACGTTTCTGCATTCAGGGGTCTTCTCGGCTCGCCCGATTGTTGCAGCAACTCAAGTCATTATTGACATGAGGCTTCATATAAGTCACCTGAGAAATTCTCATCCGCATACAAGTCTTATCTAAAGTTTAGCCACCATTGTTACATTCTCAGACCCCATGGATCTCCTTCCTACTTCACGTTATGTACCACAAGTTCGAGCTCTCGTCACTCATCCGCACACTATTTGCCTTTCCTCGCGTCCCCTCTTACACCTACAAGCCTCTCCATGGCCCGCCTGATGCCATCCGACTCATCTTACTCCAACCCGCCCCATTCCTATCGTCTCCCATAAATTGCCACCTGATCGAGACATCCTGGCTCGCTGAATCGCCCCTCACTCCTCCTTTATCCAAACCCCCATCAAAATCTCAAAGTCAAAGCCCAGCTCCCAAAGGCTACACAGCATTATCCTACACATGGGGCACCACCTCACACTCTCATCCAAATCTAAAACCAATCACCATCGATGGCCGACCCTTCCATATAACACCAAACTTACACACCGCACTCACACACCTCCGCTCCGCATCCCCAAGGAAAGAGCTCCGACTCTGGGCAGACAGCCTCTGTATCGACCAATCCTCCTTCTCAGAGCGCAATCTCCACGTGAGCCACATGCGCGAGATCTACTCCGCCGCTCGAGAAACCGTGATCTTCCTCGGTGAAGCCACACCTGGCTCTGACGCACTTCTCAACGCCATTCAAGAAGCCGTGTCCGAGATCGAGGGCGCCACGACGAGGAATGCCCTGCTGAAGAGCCTGGAGAGAGTCTCTGGCATGCGGAAGCATGAGTTGGTGCATGAAGCGGAGCGTATCCTGTGGCGCGTGTATTGGAAACGTATCTGGATTTTCCAGGAGATCGTCGTGAGCGAGAATCCGATTGTTCAATGCGGAGCAGTGAGGGTGAGATGGGAGAGTTTCTGCCAGGCTGTCATTGCGCTGCTGATGGAAATCAAGGTGTTTGGTGGTGGGTACGGGAATGCTGCGAGAGAGAGGTTGGATGCGATTTATTGGGAGAGGAAGGCCTGGAGGAAGAAGAGGGGATTGAGTAATAAGAAAAGTAGATGGGATATGTGGGGTGGAGGGGAAGATGATCGGATGGGATTGTTGGATCTACTGGTTACGAAGAGGGGCTCTGAAGCTACGGATCCGAGGGATATGGTATTTGCTATTTCGGGAGTTGCTGTCATGCCCGTGGCATCGAAGGAACTGCGTATTACATATGAGGAGGCACTTGCGAGGGTATATATGAAGTAAGTCGCCTTCTAATACTGCATTGAAACTTTATCTAAACCTTCGATTAGCACGGTTAAGCATATCGTTCAAAACAATCATTCGTACGAAGTCATTAGTCATGCAGGTCCAGTAACATCTGATTCCGATTCCAGATACAAGATTCCATCCTGGGCACCAGACTGGCGATATCCCAGTCCCTACAAGACCAAAATTGTCGACTGGGTCGCCATCTCCTCTCCACCAGAAGTTGTAAAGCAAAATCACATTTTTCTTGACCAGTACAGCTCACTTGTCTGCCTCGGGTACATATATAGCACAATACAGAGCATCAGCGCAGACACGTCTGAAACCAAGCTCGCAGGGGGAGGTATTGGACGTGTGGTATGGGATGACAAATGGAGGCGGCGAAAGTTGATTGAACATGGTGTGCTGTCTGACCTCGGGACGCGTTTGGGTACTGTAATGAGTTTGGTGAGTAGAAGCCATCCGCTTACTCATGGAAGGAAGTTGGCGAAGTTGAAGGGGGATGTTCTGGCGCTTGTTCCGAAAGAGGCGAGGGAGCGTGACATAGTGGTCCTGTTTAGAGGAGCCAAAGTGCCGTTTGTGTTGAGGAAATTGAAAAAGGAAGAGAGCAGTGGCGATGCTTGGGACAGTCTGGAAATAGAAGCATTAACGTAAGTTAGTGATGCTTTGTTTGCTATTGTTTACTAACCGCCTAGCAGAGCTTTCCAGGAGATGGATAGCAAGAGACAGGATTTGAAGCCTGGTCATTATCAGTTCATTGGTGAATGCTTTGCTGACGGGCTGATGCGCGCCGATTCTCACGAAAATCGTAGCGAGAAATTCCAAGCATTTGCTCTGCATTGAGAGAGCGCGTTGCGGAGAGGTGTCGTGTGGAAGGAAAACAAGCACCTCGCTTATTCTAAGTGTCTAAATCATGCCTGCACGGCAGGAACCGAGGTTGATATCGATGCTCTTACTATCTATAATGAGAATATAATGTCTAATGTGATAGAATCTGAGGCTCAGCTTCAAGGAGATCGAGTCTAAGAAGCTCGTTCCGATTTTAACCTGCCGTAAGGGTGGACAGTCTTGAAATTTTGTCCAAGTGGAAGAGCTACCTAATTATATAGTGTAATTTAGCCATTCCTTGCAAATATCTCGGCCTTTCTTCTATTTTGAGCTTTTTGAACCTCTGAAAGGGGCCCAAACCTACTTGTTCAAAATCCGCTCTTGTCAGTCTGTACGGACTTCGGGTCTATTCAAGAGTTCACTTGGCACCGACCCTTGCAAAATTATCTGCAGCACAGTGGCACGCTCAACACCACCTGAATTCTAACATGTTGAAATAAACATTGCACCCTAAAGTGACGGACTTTACAGCATTTCACGGACGTACTTAGGCCTCTCAAACATCACCTTCAATCCTCAAGATCAACATCAAAAATGACCACCACTCCACCAGAATCCTCAATACCCAGCACCCCACCCAGCAAAGCTCCTCCGACCGTAACAGCCACCTGCCACTGCACCGCCATCACTCTTACCTTCCCACACCCCACCAAGCCCCTCATAGAATGCCACTGCTCAATCTGTCGACGCTACTCCGTCCTCTGGGCGCAATTCCCCTCTTCAGACGTCCAAATCACCGGCGATACGCAGTTCTACGTCTGGGGCGATAAGGACCTTCAGTTTCATCGGTGTAGGGTCTGTGGATGTGTGACGCATTGGATGCCGAGGGAGGGGTTGAGGGAGGAGCATGACGTTGTGAGTGTTAATTGTAGGATGTTGGAGGTGGGGGAGTTGGAGGGGTTGGAGGT
>JAFJYH010000478.1:0-26086 GCA_017365405.1 Cadophora malorum | reverse complement strand
GCCTCCACCCCCGCCATTCCTCCACGATCTTGACTGCTTGGAATCTCCATTTACAGCAACGCAGGATATTGTATGTGGGGGAAAACAACTTGACTGGCCATAATACTTTGTTGACACGAGCGTAGGGCGGAATGCAATGCGTCGTCTGGAAGATGGAAATATTTTGAGACCAATTGTCTGGACACAATTGAGATATAAAGAGTACGATTACGACACTGACAGCCCAATAAACTCCGAAGATATACTCTGAAAATTCAGAATTTCCTGACATTCAAAGTTTTCTGTCATCCTGTACCCAACAAGGTAAGTCAAAAGCAGATACCGCAAGTTAGGAGAGGTAAAGCTAATTCACTACAAGTCCCAGCACCGATACCAACCTTGTCCACCCCTTTCAAGTCTACAAATCTTCAACATGGGTCTATTCATCCTCTCTGCCTCCCCAACGAAGACGAACGAAGAAGCCTTCCAACACATGGACGCTCACCTTGACTTCCTGGAGGATCAATTCAAGAAAGGCACCTACTTCATGTTCGCCCAGAAGGTGCTGTTGGAGGGCGGGGTGTGTATCGCAGCGGCACCCAGCCTCGAGGCTATGAAAGCCCTCGTGGCTCAGGATCCGTTGGTCGTGCATGGCGTAGCTCAGTTCTCTTTTCAGGAGATCAATCCGACCAGAATCAGTCCGGCGATTGCGAACTTCTCCGAGAAGAAGGACCATCTGGCGTGAAGCCATGGAGAAGGGATGAAGTGTCTGGGTGACCGGAGGGCGGAAGATGGAAGACGGAGCGGAATACAAATCTAGGTGAGAAGACGCGGAAAGGGAACGGGGAGTGATAGAAAAGAAAATTGAGGTGCTCAGCAATTGCCATTGATTTAGTCTTTGCATGTCTCCAATCCGTATCATCAGATACAGCTTGATGCATCTGCAACCCATGTATTTCGTACAAGCAACCCTGTCTCAGCAATCACAACCTGGGGAGAACAAGCCACAACCGACGCTAAACTATCATACAAACACTTTAAGGTACTCTCCTAGCCTATAGGTAATCTCCCAAGGTGAATTCATCGCGCCCGTGACATCTCCCCAGAGTTTGGCACATGCCTTGCTAAGTGGAAGACCAGCAAGTGACTGCACATTAGACTGATAAATACAGGCACGAAGGTTCTCGACTATCTCGCTCTCCTCAGATGTCAGACTCTCCTCTGTTCCATCCTGAGATGCAAGTTCTAACGTGTAAAGCCACCTGACCAGAAACACAATGCTGCGGAATCCAAGTAAACAATGAAAAATGCCCAAATCAATGCACCCCGTGCGAATCAAGAATTGCATGCCGTGTGAGAGTGGTCCACGAACTGATGTGATCGTGTGGTACATGGCCATTGTCATCTCCATGCTTCGAGTAACTGGCTGGAACAGCCTATCCTGGCCGTTGTCGTCTGCATTCAGCAGGTCAACTTTGGCACCTCTTAGCAATGACTGGTCTATATAGAGTTGGACAAATGCTGATTCGCAAAGAAGTACAGCGCCGACTGCAAGTGTCTGGTTTCCATTATGGACGTAGTCGTTGTCTTGAAATACAGATATCATCATAAGCCACCGACGCAGTGCAGTAGCACAGCGCTCTCGCAGTTGTTCCGTAACAATGTTTGGGGCATGAAGGGACATAGACCTTATCTGAGAAATATGGATATACAAAGCCGCGACGAGAGCATTTAAGGCCATCAAACCAGGATCGGGAAGTTGCGTCATTTCTTCCGAAAGCAATTGGTGGAAAGTCGACTTGAACATCGGTGGCACATTGGATCGAGTGTCCAAAGTTTGCCACGCAGTGACCGAATCGGCTGTCCAGTATCGCTCGTCGTAAGGCAACTCCATGGAATATTCAAAGCCAATCATGACAGGAGTCGTTGAGAATGAGGCGTTCATTACGGCAAGGTATGTCAAAATAAGACACAAGGATCTGTCAAAGTGTTAGTCCAAAGTACATTATTCAGGACAGGCTGCATCTGTGCGGCTGACCTTTTGAGACCCTCCATTTCAATCCACTCTTCCCATGTACCGGCTGTTGACGAGCGTAAGTTGACTGGCGCTTGGTGGAACTCCTAATAAACCAAATCAGATCCCAAAATTTGTAACTTTCAAGACAATGGATGTAAGGCAATGACGAACCGTAACGAGCCGCATCTGAAGGCTTAAAGACCGGTCCGAGGATTGTTTACTACCCGTAAAGCTCCTGATCGTTGCTAAGAGTAGAACAGCCTGCAGTTTTGTCAAGTAGGACATCGTGAGACATTGAGTCTCAAAGAACAAGCTTGCATATTCTCCAAGAATATGGGCATCTCGACTATCGAACGAATGGAATGCCCCGATAGTACATATACAAAGGAGCAGAGCCTCTGGACACCTGGATGCATCAAAAGTCGGGACGTGAAAGAGCGGAAGGTGAGGGTGAAAGAACCTGAAGAAGTTTCGCAAGTATGTCTGAAGGCTAAACTTTGAGAAGTTGAATCGTTGATCATGTACTCCAAGGCCAAGAAGGATTTGCCTCAGCCGATCAATTCCACCGTCTTCGAGAGTCGCTGAAGTGCTCATAGGTGGCGAGTGCTGAGCCATGCGCTCTATTTTCTCCATGAGTTGTATTGTGTCCTCCATTTGATCATTTGAGACCTGTTCAGGAGTAATAATCTCATTTCCAGATAACCACATGACGTTGCTACTGGGGGAAAGATCGAAAATGGAGCTGAGATAGGAAATACCATATGGCAACGCTGAGAAATTGTTGTTTGGAAAGAGGTCGCAGGGGTCGTAGGGTAAGTCGTCTTCTACCATGGCGTTGCTGCCATATTCGAACAATTCACCGTCATCTTGCCCGACCGCCTCTGACGCAGTATATGCCGTCTGAGTAGCGCTCTCTCCATCGATCCTGTTCCGAGCGATTTCATTCAAACTTGCTGGGTGACAATCTGTGACGGGAAGAAGGGTCGGATGTGTGAGCGATGCTTTTTCTCGACTCTCCTTGCTCTCTCGACGAGGAGTACGGCAGATCTCTGCACGATTGTCGTTCGAATTTCGGTCGTTGCCAAAGTGAACATTTCTTACATGCCGCACCAGTACGTCTCTGAAAAGAAATTAGATCAGATGTTGCCCTTGAGAATCATCCAAATGATGGATCAAAATCATACTTGCGAAGGAAAGAACTTGAACAGTGCGCACAGGGGAAAGAGCGTTGCGGCATATCTGTGCTGATTTTAGAAGCCACACATAGACTATTATTCGCATTAAAGATGGAACGTACGTGACTGTTCGTGACGGGCTTTGTGCTCTTTCCGTTTGAAGTGCATAGGGCACCAAAAGCAACCGTAAGGCTTCCCGGCATTTATGCCAGAGGTAGAGGTAGAGGTATAATTCGCAGCCATTCTAATATATATCTCAGAAGCGTCCTTATGAGGATGGAGAGGGGCAGACGAGAATTATTCTTGGGCTAACAACTTCGACAATCGAAAGACAACTGAGTCTTTGATTGCAGTAGAAAATCATCGATGAACGGATGATCTCCCGTATGTTCATGCCGCGAAGCGTTGTTTCCGCACTTGCTGGGAAGGTATGGGGTTCAGCTAAACGGACGGCGTGTCACCTTGCTACTGGGATTAGTAAGTTGTTATTGAGCATTGATGAGCGTCACACTACCAATAAGAACGACGCCAAAAGCCACCTCGAAACCGACCCGCTTGACACGCGGCAAGAAATATGAGCCGCCGATCTCGAAACACCTTACGGCAATATGCTGGCACCTGCCAAAGTCAGATCAAAGTCCATAACTACACCATGAAATACAGTGGTCATTGGAAATCTGTGTTTTCGGTCATGTCATTTTGGCAATTTTTGAATGCGAGAAGAACGAGAGAAGTGCAGGTATATTTGCAAGCACACCATTTTCTGGGGAAAGGCGGGGTCGAATGGAGAGTGGCGGTTGCTGGTCATCAAGTTTGTCCAGGGAGGCGGGGTCCGATGCATTGCGGGGAACAAGGCGCGCCACAGGCTCTAGAACGAGTCATGATTGTGACCTTTATACTAGCCAAGCATCGTGAATCGATACAGTTAAACTTGTCGAGTTTCCTGATCCTTCTAACATTACCTATATTTTGGGTCTCGCAGCCGATCTCTAGAACCCAATCTTTGTGTCAACATTCTCGAACGAAAAGCGGCATGACTTGGAAGCGAGATTACGCGAGCTCTGAAGAAAACATTCGTTGTTTTTCCTTGCCATGCTCAACACCCTCTTCGAAGAGAAACATTATTCAGATGAGGACAGTCCTTAGAGAGTTCAGTTCGGCTGAATTTAAAGGCACGATCAAGGGGCGATCTTGAAGTATTTGTTTGTGGCGCAGACTCCCTTGATGTAGCTATACACCGATTTGTGACTTATAAATTAAGTAGAGAGCATTTATTTCCTCTCGTCATTTGGAAAATGATGGTAAGCCAGACAATATTGAAGTATCTGGAAATATTTGATATCGTTACTCTATAGGATGCTTTATCGCCACTTTCCCAAAGCTTCCACCCCCATCGGCAGCGATCCGCAGCTGCTCTATCACCTCCTTTCCGTTTCCTTCGATAACCTTGACATATGGGATCTTGTAAACTTCTCCGTATCCTTTCACAAGCCAGCGTAGGACCTCATAAGCCCTGTCTGAATCTTCTTTTCTGGCAGGAATGGTGATCGGCACAGGTGATTGTGGTGGATGGATCGTCACCGGCACGTCGCACACCGCAACAGGCAATGAGAATCTCTTATCTTGCCTCAGTACCACAGACACGATGTTGGCGGTGTCGGCGACACATTGTGTAGTCAAATCTGCCGTCGAGGGAGTACTGTAAGAGCCAGCTGCATCGAAAGCATGTTGAACTGGCCCGCACCCAGCCTCCTTGAACGCAGCTTGAATTTGTTCAACCACATCCGACTTGGAATACTCAAAGCATCTCGTGGCCCCCAACTCTAGTAGCTCTGCATGTCGTGGCTTCGAAGCCGTCACGAAGATGGGATCCGCGCCTGCAGCTTTGGCGAATTGGAGGGCAGACAGACCGACGCCAGTGGAGGCACCCCAGATGAGAAATGGTGTTTTGGGCGGTAGCTTTGTATGCCAAGGCAGAGGAAACTTCAATATATTGAAAACGGCATCGGCGGCGGTCATGGTGATGACAGTCAGGCAGGCTGCATGAGTCTGAGGAAGATTTTCTGGTACCAGAAAGCACATCGAAGCCGGACAGATCAGGAAATCTTGATGGGCGCCATACTTCGCAGGACGATTTATGCTAGTCGGTGCATAGCCAGCTATCATGTCGCCCGCTGTGAAATCGGAGTTGTCACCTGTCTGGAGGACCCGTCCGCAAAAGTCGTATCCCGCCGTGGTGGACTTGATTCCGAGCAGCGTTGCATGCTTCAAGTCTGCTGGATTGATGCCAGAGTAGAGAACTTCAACGAGAACCTCGCCGGACGATGGCTTGAGGAGCTCTGTCGTTTTTTTAATGCTGAGATTGCAGTCATCGCCGACCCAGATTCGTGAATACTCTGCAACTGCCATGATGCCTAAAAATGACCACACAACATTTAGTAGCGGTCAATAATGTAGTGTTTACATTTGGTTGTTGATATAATACGAGAATAGTTCATGCTCTGAATTGTGTTTCTATTTTGAGTAGCCACCTGTAGTGCCGGTGTTTTCACTTCGAGGTGGGGGTGGGGTAGTGGGGAAGGCGGGGTTGCATACTGAAACAAGGGGCGGAGGATGAGAGGAGCGAAGTCCGCCTCGGAGTATGATCTCGGCTGTGAACTGAGCACTGGGCCCCCCGAAGATGTATTCAATTAGCAAGAAACAGAGGTACAATCTGGGCGGTGTAAGTGTCTCTGGCCGAACAATATTCAAGACAATCACAAATATAGTTACTTGGCCACCGAAAGTTTCCATCCACGGAACCAAAGATGATACACAAATACGACTCTTCTCCTCCAGGTTCCGTTGTCAGATATTGATCAAACTAGACGACTAAGAACATTCGAGGAAGAAACGCAAGGCTTTCCAATGGCTACCTTCGAAGCACGCGCCGTTGATGAGGGGAGGAAAGTGAAAGTCATTGTCATTGGGGGAGGCATCAGCGGCATTCTCTGTGGTATCCGCATTCCACAATATATACCCTCCGCTGAACTGGTAATCTACGATAAGAACGAGGACATTGGAGGAACTTGGTTTGAGAACAAATACCCAGGGCTTGCTTGTGGTAAGGTTCCCTCGAAGAAAAAGTGCTCAGATTGTTCGTTGCTGATTGCAAATCACCCCCAGACATTCCCGCCCATTCATACCAGGCGACTTTCGAACCGAACCCAAGCTGGACTACGTTCTATGCGGCTGGGAGTGAGATTCTCAAATACTGGCACGGAGTTGCGCAGAAGTATGGCGTGCGCAATTACGTAGTGTCAAACTCCAAAGTTGAAAAGGCTACCTGGGACGAGTCGTCATCCAAATGGACAGTTGAGGTACCATCTTGAGAAGCAAAGTTCCACTGCAGCATTGAGTTGACCGCAGGGCACAGATCAAAAACACCCTCACGAACGAAGTCCACACAGACACTGGAGATTTCGTCATCAGCGCAACAGGCACGCTGAATGACTGGCGCTGGCCAACCATCAAAGGCCTACACGATTTCAAAGGAAAACTACTTCATACTGCCAGTTGGGACAAAGAATACGACTATTCGGTCAGTGAATCCAATAGATTCCTTCAGATAGTACCAAGCTCACCAATATCAGGGCAAGAAAGTTGCGGTCATCGGCAATGGCTCGAGTGGAATTCAAGTCATACCAGCAATCTTGCCTAAAGTTGCTACCATCGATCACTACGTTCGCGGAAAGACCTGGATCGCGCCGGGATTTCTCTCCGAAGAATACACGAAGGATCATGCACCCTCGATTGACAGTGAGCAATCCACCAGTTCTCCTTCCGCACTCATTGAAGAACGTTTCTAGTGCAATTTTCAGAAGAACTTCGAGAGAAATTTCGCACCGACAAGGAATTTTATCTCCAATATCGAAAGAGTAAGCACGGGAAACCCCCTCTTATCTCTGGGCTCTGCTGATGACGGAAATCTTAGACATGGACGGTAAATTGTCTTCTATCCATGGATTCGTGTATCCAGGTACCATGCTCTACCGCCTCGTCGGTGGTGGCATTGCAAAGCACATGGAAGCTAGGCTAGGCACGCATCCAGAAATGATGGCCAGACTGAAACCGGCATTCTCTCCAGGCTGCAGAAGACTGACACCGGTGCGTTTCTTGTAAGATATTAGTTCGGCAAACTAACATGCATTCCAGGGTCCCGGCTATCTAGAGGCGATTGTTGACCCGAAAGTCAACTACATCAATGATCCCATCACCGAGATATCATTGACTGGTGTGATCACAGCAGACGGTACGCACCGAGAGGTGGATGCAATTTTCTGCGCTACGGGTTTCAACACGAGCTTCACCGGACGATTCCCGGTCCATGGGCGAAACGGCATGAGTCTTGATGAGAGATGGGGTAAATACCCAGACACATACTTGGGACTCTGCACGGACGGGTTCCCCAACATGTTTTTCGTCCTAGGACCGAACACTGGGCCAAGCACTGGAAGCCTTTTGTTGATCATTGAGAAGCAAGTTGACTACATTGTTGAAGTGCTCAAAAAGACCCAGCGTGACGCCGTTCTCGTGGTCGAGCCCAAGAAAACATCTGTCAAGAACTTTTCGGATTACTGCCAGAGCTATTTTCCGAAGACTATCTTCATGGAAGACTGCCGCTCGTGGTACAAAAGCGAGAAAGCGGGTGGAAAAGTGACTGCATTGTGGCCAGGTTTGTGTTCCTTTCTTGATCTGTCAGGTTCCAAGGTCTGTCCACAACTAACACCACATCAAAGGATCAACGTTGCACTTGGCGAAGGCACTTCAATGCCCGAGATGGGAGGATTTCGATTATGGCTATCAAAGCAAAAATCAACTCGCTTGGCTTGGGGATGGTTGGACTACCGATGAAAGGCGTCAAGACGGAAATCGATCCTGGTACATCGATCCAGAAAACGTCAACACTCCGCCACGCGTGGACTAGATTGGACCGACTGTTTCGCATCTGGATCAAATCAAAAGCCAATGGCTGCTGACTATTTCCTATCTGAGCCTATAGAAGATGGAAATAGAGAATTGACCAGTCTGATTCCAATTGGTGACCTCCTGAAACACTTGCCATGTTCTCCCCACATTGTGAGGCTTTCCCGCCCGCAATGTCAAAGTCATCAGCGCTCACATCGTCCCAGCAAACAGACTCGACCTCGAATGTATCCATTTAGTGAAGCCATCGATTAGAAAGACAAACCCTGAGCTACGGTATATTTTTCGTCTCAGAAAGCTGGCTGGCGTTGTCGGAGGGTTTGGACCCTGAAGCCGAACTTCGGGCAGGAATCAATGTGTCAAATTGACGCTAGACATCTTCTCCTTCTGGACGTCTTCCCATGACATTCTCCCTGCAACGGTGACGATTATTCTCTAATCCCAGCCTTCCCCCTCCCTCCTGCATCCTGCCAAACGCCAGCTCGAAGGCCGACCCCACATTTTAACCACCCTCTTCAATTTTTTCTGGGTCTTCATGCGCCCGGACAGAACACAAAGGGTATAAGTATCGAAACAACAGGAAGCCTATCACATACGACCATAGACTGAAGAGAACGGGGCATCCCGTCCGCTCTGCCAAACCTAAGCTTCAGATCGGTGGATTAGTAGTTGGGTGGGTGACCACCAGCGAATACCCACTGTTGTATGTTTTTGACTTTTGAAGCTTTTGCCAATCGAAGCTTGAAGACGGGCAAAGGGGGGACCGATGAAGAGTAACGGGAGACTATTGGATTGGTAACCAAGTCGTAACGTTCAAGCCTCCCCCTCTTCCATCTCCACATTCTGCCCAGGTTCTTCGAAGGCATTCTCGGAACCCCTTTCTTTGTAGGACTCTGCCTTCCACTGCTCCGTATAATGTATCCAATACTTTAAGATTTCTATACACTCTTTGGGATCGTGGGATAAGTTCTCTTGAGTCAGATCGATCTCATCAATGGCTTGCCGGAAGGACTGAACCGCCTGGTCATAATGCCCGTCATTCGCATGGCCTTGTCCGATCTCCCATAAGCTGCGCAAATATTTATGAGCACATGCTGTTGACATCCAACGCTGTAGGCTCTCAACACATCCAGAGTACAGGTTTTTATCTGGCTCTATACTCTGTGCCTCGGTGAATTTGGTGATGGCCTGCTGGTAGTACAGTATTGCCTCGTTGAATTGCCCCTGGTCGACGTAGCTGAAACCAGCTCTCTGACAGCTTGCCATGCCCTGTCTGACCAGAACATACGATATACACCTCTTCATATGTTCGATGCCGTTCTCAGCCGCATCACAAACGTGACTGGCACCTGAACTGCTCTGGGCTTCCACAAGCCTTTCAATATGCTGCTGAAAATGTAGAATGGCCTCATCGAACTGCTCCTTATCCGCATAGTTAAAACCATTTGCCTTGCACCTCTCTGTGCCCGCCTTCACTATCCACCCTCGTATCTTCTCCACGTTCACATTAAGAGTATCATCTCCTTCCTCACGGACTAAGTCAATCTTCGAGATCATTTGCTCAAAATGCAAGATAGCCTCGTCGAAAAGTCTTTGGCGCTTATAGCAGTATCCGAGATCCATGCAGCTCTCTAAAGAATATCTGTGCTCAAGACCATATGTCTCAACATATAGATCAAATCTGGTCTTGTACCAAGCTGAAGCTTCACTCCCACGGTCGGTCTGCTCTGAAATAATTGCCAGCTGCAGCAGAGTGTTAGCTCGACGACCAGGATCTAGGGATGCTCCTTGGTGATGAAGTAACTCCTGGTAGATCTTCTCACTTTCAGCTGAGCGCCCCTGAAGTCTCAACGTTTCCGCAAGCTCGAAGTAATAATTGAAAGATCTTCCGTCTCCACTCGCAGTCAGGTCTGGAAATTCTTTGTTGATGTATCGGAGTATTTGTTCTGCATCCAGATATCTATCTGTCCTGTTCAGTACTGTCGTAAGATCGACGTGTCGGTCAAAAAATTCTATAAGATCATTTTTTTTAGACAGACGATGCCCAAGGAGTTGAGACTGAATCTGTAGGGCTGTGCGAATCAGGTGTTCACTTTGAGTGAATGCTTTTCTCTGTGCAAGACATCTAGCTAGCGTACACATAGCATCCTCGCCTCGCCTGCTTGTCGGTCCGAATTTGCTCAATTGTATCTGCAGGAGCTCACGACGAATCTGTTCTTCCTGTTCCAGGTCGCCAAAATCTCTAAGCAGCCACGCTTGAGTATCTCTGGAATTAATGGCGATTTCATCATCAGGAAAGAGAACCAAAATCTTTCCATGTAGACTCCGGTGAAGATCTTGAGCTTCTGCGCATGCTCCCTGACTCCGGAGGCAAATGATAACGCTCAAGCAAGCATCGATTATCTCGGTCGGTCTCAGTTGACGAGCGCGTTTCTGCCTCTTCAATCTTATGATCCGACGATACCAAATCAACGCCGATCGGATATCGCGCAGTTCGTAGTAGTTATGCGCAATACGCCACATGCTATTGGCCAGATCGAGAATACCAGTAAGCGTCATCTTTCTCCAGTTGGGCATTTTAGCCATGCATTCGGCCTCGGAAAGTCGCGGCAGCTTGTCTGGCGAGGAGAAGCCGTATCTTGGTGACTTCACGTCCGCTGCGTTCGCTGGAAATGGAGACAGTCCTATACTTGGCCTGTCCTGGGTTGTCCATAGGGGAATGAACAGATTATTGGGTTGACGACTGGAGACTCCCAGTCTCGCAACGGCGGTTGATGAACTGGAGCCATCACCTTTTTCCTGAGCATTCGGATCTAAGCTCCTTTCCATCTCATCCAGCTCGGTTTCGAGATCAAATACGGCCGTAGTGATCGAGCAGTCAAGAGTGAATGGTTTGCTCTCATATAGGCTCAAAGCTCCCAACAGTCCTGTGAGTCGGGGAGATCCGACAATGTCGATTGATTTCCAAATACTGGGAGGACTTCCGCAGCCATCTGCTATGGTATGAGTGTTTGATGGATTGACGTCCATCTTCTCAGCATCTGTTTTAGTTGGGGTTCGCATAGTGGCTCCAGAATTTGTGTACTTGTTCACCCGGCTATCGTCGGTGGGTTTGGCGGTAAAAGCTGTAGTTTCTCAGTGTTTGTCCAACATCGCGTTGTCACAGGTCTGGAGTGGAACATACCTGGATTTTCGCGAACATCGCCATTTGCCACTTCACTCTGCAGAATTGCCCCTTCTTGCTTACTCCACCGCTCAATCTTTGCTTGGTTGAGTTTTCGTCCTCGGATCGTCGTGGTGTCGAAAGCGTGCTGCCTCTTGATGGACGCAAGGACAGAAATTCTCTCGGCTTTCTTCGTATTCTTCTCGAAGCTCCACTCCGATATCTTTCGATTAAATTGACGTTTCCTGATGTCAATCTTGAGCTCAATCTAAATGTATATGAAAGGGGCTGATATACGTGAGTCTGAAATTATATCCCTCTGCGATGTGTTTGGTGACAGCCTCGCGGGTCATGTTCTCGTCGAGGTACAGGCGACGAATTAGGGGCTTCAGCGTCTCCCAGTCCTCTCGAGACGACACCACTTTCCGTTTGGAACCAACTGAAATGTCTGGTCGTGATCGCGATTCAATGCTTTGAGGAGCGAAGTGACCGATGTCGATGCCGTTATCAACATCGATCTCGTGAGGTAAGGCTGCCAGCGGCAATGTACCAATCTCAGTCATCTTTAGCAGTTGAACGGTAGTTGGGGTAGCCTGCGCGAATTTTAGCAGCTCCGGGAAGAATGAAGTTGCAAGTTGGATTTCTCGATGGATCGAGTGAGTAGGAAAGAAGAATTGTAGGTGAGTTTGATAAATCGTAAATAGTGATATCTTAAGAATTGCTGGCGGGTTCACAAGCACTGCATGCTCAGCACTGCATAAAACTGTTGGTTCCAAAGTCTGTGCAGCCTGGAGCTGTTGTGGCTTGCAAGGGCTCGGCAATCGTAGCCTATCAACAAAAGTCCTCAGCGTCGTTTCATGCAGTCTTGCTGGCAAGGCCGAATCCTACCGAATGAGAGCCAAGTAGAGGTTCGTCGGGGCACGTGACGGGTTTCTTGACGTAGCGCATGGCATGGCACTTGCAACCTGAAGGTTGCTTTTTGCCTTGGAACATTTTTGAGGGGCTCCGGGTGGGTGGTCCTAGCCAGGGATGCCACACAACCAACTTCGAAGCCTGACCGCTTGTACAGCCTTACAGCAGCTTCTGAAGTGAAGGGAGGTAAACACGATGTGGCTTGACGAAAGTCCCCAAGATGCAGTCTAGCTGAATCGCGACGGCCAGTGACCGATGCTGACCGCAAGTCGTCAGATAAATCGATACTGCTCCCCGCCCAGAACCTTATGCATGAGATGCCCTCCAAGTGCAACAATTACGTCGACCAATCAGGCTCGATTCCAAAAGTCCCCAACATCGGCAAGGCTACGGCTAGTCAGCGAGCGTGAGGCTTGGGATCACATGTACCCACAATCACTTCAGCTCGACTATCCTTTTGGATAGCCCTACAAGTCGAGAGTCTTCGAGAGAATTGCTCTTATACGTCGGAGCTCTTTCCAGAAGTCCCCTGCGTCAACCGTCTGTTTGGGTCTGGTCGATGCCGCGCCTATTTCATGATTCCACGCCATGTGCAGCCGTACTTAGTTGTTGCCGGACAAGGTCTATGGGACGGAATATAGAATATCAAAATAGTAGCGGACCAAGTCCCGACCAATGATCGTCCTATGTCAATGCCAAAAGTCCCCTACAGCACTACGACTCTCGAAATGAATTCGGTGAAGGTACGAAGTAGGATCTGAAGTCCCCTACAGCGAGACACGGTCCGGGGCAACTCGACTGGCATCATGAGTTCAAGGCGACTTTGCGCCATGACATTCTGATATCCTCCGTCATGAACTGTTGGCTTTGCCCTTGACCCAGGTGTTCATAAAGCTGCCCGTTCGCCCCCCTCATACATGATGGATTCTTCATCGAGCCCGACTACATTGGCAATCCCTGCTCGTCGCTTTGTCCCTATTCTCCTAAAGTCCCACGAAGATTGACCTCGTCACCAAGACCATAATGGCTAACAACTCCCAAAGCCCAGCGTCACAAGGGCCCAATGCTTCACCTAGCAATGAAGTATGTTGCCCCCCTTGCCCCCTGACTCCTTACCCCCTGACTCCTTACCCCCTGACTCCTTTCTTCTTGAACCTTATCCCTTGGACTTACCCTGTCTCCGTTCTCATTGTCCATGACATCACTTCCACCCTCAACCAGAATTGACCAACTTCTCCCCAGCCCAAGACATACACCACGATCTCCCGCACCTGGCCACAACTCCCCACTAACATCAACTCCACCTCCACCTCCTGCTCCAACCTCCCCAACCAAACATCAACCTCAGGCTCTGCCACCACAAGCACTCCCAACGAATACAACCACACAACCCATCAACACAACACCAACACCAACAACCTCCGGACACCCATGACCCGCTGGCTGGCCGAGTCCCAACAACAAACACCCTACAACACCATCCACAGTGTCGAAAATGCACACCCAGGACAAGGTCATGGTATTGAGGGAGAGGAGAGAATGGAGCGAGGCAATGGTGGGAATGAATAAGGTGCTGAGGATAATTGGAGTATGGAGAGGAATGAGCAGTCTGAGAGGTGGGCTTGAATAATTGAAGGAGAGGTGATAAATGAGTGTAAGGGGTGAGGATGAGGAGGATGGAAAGGAAGTAGAAGGAAGCAGGGAAGAACCAGAAGCAACAGGCGGTACAGAAAATCAGACAGAACATTCAAAACAAACATATACAAGAAGAAAACTTCCCATAACAGAAATATGTGACACTAGACAGGCCAAAGGCCGGCTGTGGGTAACTCATCGATTTCGATCTCCTATCTACTGACTCCAACTCTCTGAGGACCACAAGCCCAACCTCTAACTCAAAACCCCAAACACTCTCTCTGACACCTCAGCCAACAAGTCACCCCTCGCTGAACCAAGCCAACCACTCATCTCATCTCAGCTCTTCTCCCCACGGGCCCCCATCTATGTAGAGGTAAACAAAAGAGAAAGGTAGTAGTATATATGTAAAAATTAGCTGAACATGGGTATCATACACTCATTTCATACACCAGCGTACATTAGGGCGTTACTGTATGGGATCGATGCAATCCAGAAAAGATCGCGCGCGCAGTCGAAAGCAGAGCAAAAATCAATAAAAATCAAATTACCGCCGCCTCACGCTTGTTCGCTTGCTCCGATTATCGACACCTGCAATGCTTCTCGTCTCTCCTCATCTCGTCCTTATACAGGTCGGTCCGGAGTGAGGAGTAATCAGTAATAATCCTCATCGGACGTCCCATTCCCACTACCACTCCCACTTCCCCCAAAATAGCTCTGATCAATCTTGAAGATCCACTCGACCTTCTCCCTCTCACTCCTCGCCTTGAAGAGCCAGGTGTTATCAGTGCCATACACGGCGAATACACGATCCTCGTCATTAGCTTGCGCTCTGCCTCGACCATTCGCACCGCCCATGCTGCCGACATCGCGCCGTAGTAAACGTGCGATTTGCGGCTGGTGGTCGACGCGGGAGTTGCGGAGGGAGACTACACAAACTTCTTCTCCGTCGGGGACGGAGTGGATGTGCATGTACGGACGGCGGAGCTCGACAAAGCGACGTACCCAGCGCGAGGAGTCGGCGGATGGAGTGAGGAGGTAGCCTCCCTTGAGGATCGTGGGATTCTTGGTGACTTGAGAAACAGAGGCGAGGAGATGGGGCGATGTTGGTGCTTCGGCTTGGGTAGGTGGTGCGCCGTTCGAGGGAGGCTCAACATTGGTGGGAGTGAGGATGTTAGTTATTGGATCTTGGCAAAGCTTCCACAGCTTCAAATATTTCTCCATGATTTCTTTGTCGTGGTCGGACAGTGTCAGCCCAGGAATTTCTTCCTCTACTGGTGGAGTGTCGCCATTTGCAGCAGGAGCGGAGGCCTTTGGGAAAGTGATCCGACTGAGCAGTGGTTGCGCTGCTTCAATCTCAGCATGTCGCTGCTTTCGCCTCTTCGCGGCGATATAATCTCGGATCAAGCTTACGCCTCTCGGCGTCCAATTCGTCAAGCCTTCCTCGCCTTTGACGAAATCATTCTGGGTGTTCATTCGCCACAAATCACCTGCTCTCTTGACTGGAGAGGGACGGATAGCAACGGAGAAAATAGCGGAAGTAGCATGCACAATCCGCACTGTCTGCCATAGCGAAGCAAACATCGAGGTCGAACGCACATAAGACCGCGACAGTATCTGACCCCAGACATCCATTGAAAATGTCATCAATTCAGCAAGCTTGGGCGACGAGATGTCCCAAGTCAAAGACATCTGTACCTTGTACTTGTCTGCTGTGACACGGTCAAGGAGAAGCGATTCGTGCGCACTGGAGTCCCATTGCCCAATGATAGTAACATTGCTGGTACCATTGGCATTTTGTTGGACCTTTGGCTTCGCAACAAGCTTTAAAGGTATGTCGGGAGAAGGAGAGCTGAGATCGGGCGTCTTCCCCACATGGTCGACAAGTTGTACACGGCCGACTCTGAGCCCCGAAACATCTTCCCATGGCAGAGCTTCGCCAGAACTGTGCGTCAGGTTAATTACGATACGTCGTTGAAGACCTTGATGGAGCTGGAATGATCCTTTGTCCAAGTCGCTTGTCTGAAGAACCTCGACTGGGAGGTATTCACCATTTTCAGCCAGCTCATGGATTTGTATCCGAGCAAAGACATCATGCTTCTCTTCCGTGTAGAATTGTGACTCTGCTATCCGGGCATTCTTTCGTTTCTGCTTCGGTCTTGGAACGTTGTCGCGCATATCGTCCCAGCTGAGTAACTTGTCGAGGTGCATGGACGACACCTTAGCAAAGATAGCCACACGAAGACAAACATTGGTAGGGCCGAACATTGGCACGCTCATACTGTGAACACTCTCAAAACGAATTGGCCCCTCGTCGAAATCTTTGATCATCTGTGTTGTTGTGACACCGCCTTCTGCCGAGACACCTGGAAGGAAGAGCTGCGCATGTACTTCTGTACCTTCTCGCTCGGCAAATCCGATCAAGTCGTGCATGACGACATTGAACTTCAGTGTACTCGAGGGTGCACGGGCGGACGAAGGCTCTAGCGATAACTTGATCATACCAATAGCGTGAGATGTGTATGGCGAGAGAACATCAAGACTGAAATCTTGCACTCTGCTCTCGAAGACAGCGGCTAGAGGCACGTCGACGTCTCCGACATGAGTGTATTGAGGCATGCAGGTCTCCATGAATGGGTTGTCGAGCTGGAAATGCTGAAGGTATTCCGGCCGGTCGATATACTGATGCATCTGTCTCATCAACCTGACTCGATCTCGCAGCTTCTCCAGACTCCAGAGATGAACAACACTATTCCGGTAATCGATAACCCGAACAGCAACACATGGCTTCGCAGCATCCTCGAGAAACAAGTCATCGCCTTCGCCGGAAATGCCATTCAGGACCATGTCGTAAGATGAGCAGATATCGTGGCCAACATCAACAATCGTGAACTGGAAGACGACACTCTCGTCCATCTCCTGGCTCATGATCTGGGCCTCTTTGAGATTGGCTGCAGATTGTAAAACACTTTCCGCCATCCTCACATACCTCCGACTCCTCCAGTGCTCTACCACTTTCTCTGCAATAGCAATTTCACGATCGCTGAGATGTGCAGGACCTTCTGTTGATCTCGGTGCCATAGATTGAAGGCGTTCTTCAAACTCTTTTCGTTGGGCGTCAAGCTGCTTGAGCATCTCTTCCTTGACTTCTCTCAAGCTCTCCTCCATCCGAGCTTTCTCTTTCCTGATTTCCTCTACCTCCACGTTGGCAGCTTCAGCTGATTTCAATTGATCTTGGTAGTCTTCTTTCTGCTTGTCAAGCTGGACCTGCATCTCTTCTCGTACTTCTCGCATCTTATCTTCCACCTCGCCTTGTTTTGGCGTCGATGGCATGGTCAAAGCGGTATCGAGCGAGAAGTTGTCGAGCGTCCCGTTCGACAGATACTTTTCTCGAACTGGATACGAAGTGACAGAGTCCATGTCGTCGTCCATGTTCTGGCCCGCACGTTCAGCCCTGGCCTTCTGCACATCTTCGAAGAGGATATTTAGCTCCTCGTCCGTCAGTCCGGCGATTTGCTTATCCGGCCCAAGGATGGCTCCAGCAGCTTCTCTCCTTGCAAAAGACCAATCAGAGTCCCGACCGCGTTGAAGCGACATTGGTGAATCAGGTCGGCTTGCATCCCAATCAACTTCCGAAGCTGCTTTGCTAAACGATCTTTCGTGTCCTGGCCTCGGACTTGGCGAGGGTGAGACTTTCTCGAAGTCTCCCATTTGATTTGCAATTATGGAATGTCTCAATGAGCTCTGCTCGGCTCTTTCCGCCCTTGCTTCCATGGGATGATTGAATCTGAAGATGTGGAAGTCTCCAAGAATGACCCGATATCCACTTCGCAGTCGTTTGGGCTCTTCTATGCGCTTGCCGTTGACCATGACAGCTGCTCCTGGACTTGGCACCAGAGTCACGACATTATCACTATTCTCAAACGTGCAGTGCTCGTCGAGAATACGAGTCCCATTCAGCCGAATCTCGGAGACGTGCTCTCCAACAACGTCAACATTTCCCACTGTCGTCGTTCCAGGCTTGAGGTTGTACACCAAGCATTCCGCTAGTAGAGGATCATCAGACAGGTTGACCAAATGAGGCATTTTCTTAGGCGTATGCAGCCCAACGAATCCTTTCTCGATACTGATACCCAGTTCTTCAAGAGCAGCTTCTCGCTCCTTGTGGATCTCTTCTGTCTTCTGCAATTTCTGCTCCCAAGTCTGATTGAGATCCGAATACAGCTTCTCACTCTGGTTGAGTTGTTCCGCAATGTCCGCTTTCGAGACTTTCTTGACAGATCCATCTGCTTGCACGATGCTGACAATTTGCTTATCAAGTGGTGTTCCTTCAGCATAGACCTCCTCTGTTGGCCCTCCGCCGCCACCACTCAACTTCCCTCGTAGAGCTTCCAATTCCTCTTTCAGCTCCCGAATCATCCTGGCATTGGCGTCCTCATTGACCACAGCGTGGTTCTTGATTCTCTTCGCACTGTCCGCATATCTGAGCGTACTAAGCGTCTCGTCAAAATTGATATCCGCAGGACTGATAGCTGCAATCATAGCTGTCATACTGTTTCCTCCCAGCGAGTCCTTCAACAGCCATGTCAAAACACTGTCTCTGTAAGGGACCTGACCCATGGCTTTCCCACCCTTCTTCTTTTTGCCTTCTGACAAATCTGCCAGCGCGGCAATAACTCGACCAAGTGTAGACAGCGATCGATTGATCTCAGCACCTTCCTTCAAACGAGCACCTGTAGCACCAGTAGACTGCGCTCTTTCGGAACCAGCCAAATCTACCAAACTGATCTTCGCAACCTTCTCCAGAGACATTTTGGTATCCGTGTCGTATCGCTTTTGTGTGAGAGTAAGAGTAAAGACAGCATGACTTCTACTACTAGTCTCGTTCATGTTCGTGGCAGCAACCGTTCTGGCCTTGTTTCCCTCGTCCATCAGATGCTCGATCTCATTGAAGCTGCTCGCAACCAACTTTGCCAAATCTTCCACATATGGTCCAGTAGACGGATGTTCTCTGACCTTGAGATTTCCTTTCGTGGATGGATTCAGCAGATCTCGAACTCGCTCATTGTAGATTTCCAGATATGAAACCTCCACGGTAAACTTGACATTCTTGTCCTTTGTCTGCATCTGCGCGATCCTCTCGAACATGTCCTGGCAAATTTTCGGAACAACACCTGCCTCCTTTCCATATCCCATCATCGAATACGACTTTCCAGATCCGGTCTGTCCATAGGCAAAAATACAGTTGTTATATCCCTGAAATGCGTTATCCAGTAAGGGCTTCCCCAAATCTTCGTGTAGATCATCCTGTCCGGCATAATTTGGATCGCTCTTGTCGAAAGACCAGTATGATTTGTCGAATGCGAAGACCTTCTGTCCGACATCCTTTGCACCTCCTTTTCCGGATCGCATTCGTTCTTCGGCATCTGGGGGTGGTACAAGGACCGTTTGTGCGCCTTCCATTTGAACGATACATTTCGCTCCACGGTCAAGTTCTAAGAACGAGAGTCAGTACTTGGGCTCAGAGATTGAGGGGTTGCCCCTCGTGAGAACTGGGCGATATACCTCTGCCGTTGAACGGACGACATCTCACCACCACCTTGATATTTCCTCCACCCTGGGGCGCCATCTTTTCGTATATCGATGTCTACCAGTCCCCAAAGTTGTCCACAATCTTCAAGCCCCTTTCGCTGCTCGAATCTCGGCTCTCTTCTGAAAGTGTTTGCTATCCAATATTTGACCCAGCGGCTGTACAATATGTGCGGGTCGTGGTCGAGTCATCGGTGTAATTGTTGCAGATTCCCTCAAGTCGTGAAAATCATGTTATTGACCTCGTTGTCCGAGGGCCCAGGGGGAAATGAGTCCTGTGTCCACCAAGGCGTCCGTAATGCTGGTCGAGTCCAGAAGTCGATAGTGATACTAGATTATGGTGAATGTGATGTGCGATGTGAAATAATGTGGACTTGGTGAATAGATCGTCGTCGTATGCTGAATTTGAATGTTGGTTATTTGTTGAGAAACTGTCGCGTCAATAATCGCGTCCCCCGTCAACATCCAGAGATTCTTCCGAGCTTCCAATTAAGGGACCCCTGTCATTTATGCAGCCAAATTTACGTCAGCAGCGTCATGTGCTCGGAATAACTTCGGGTCCTCCCTGGACTAGAATCCATTGACCTGCTCGAGCTCGAGTGCGCTTCGTTCCTCAAGTCTACGAATAATTGCCTACAATACATTGTATTCTAATACATTTAAGATTCGAAAGTCTAACTTCCCATGCGTTCCTTCTTCGCATAGGTACTCAGATTTTCTCCTTGTATTCACGACTCCGAGATCATGGCCAGGCGCAGTGTTGACTTTCTCAGAGAGTGCACGAAGATATACAATGAATCTATGTGAGGTAAAAGCCATCCTTCAGGATGCAAGGTTACATAGGCAATTAATCATATTGGAGAAATGCAGGGCCAAGACAGCCCGTGTTTAAGCGAGGGGTAAATACAAAAGAAGGCTATAAACTGAAACTCTCGTACATCGATTGAGGGGGAAATCCACTTTAATGGCACCTTTGGAGACTGCTACTACATGTGATATAGGAGACTTGGCTCCGAACAGTACATATGTTGTGGCAGAGGCACCGCGCTTCCTTTGTTGCTTCTTGAATGGAGTGAAGCGAGCCCCTTTTCGCTTCGTAGGTCTGTGGCGTTTTCTTGGAAGGGCACTTCGTCATATAACGTTCCGCATTCTTTTCTGGAGACGAGGATTTCAAAACTTGATCTTTTGAAGAACTGTTCAACCTATCTTTATTTGCCATCTATCCCAAGAAGTGCCATCAGACATCAATTCAGAACAACAAATTAAACCTTCTCAACCTCCATCTTTATCGCATCCTTCTCAGCAACCTCCTCCCCATCCCCTCTCTCAAATCTCCTTAGATCTACTTTCGCATTCCACCCCATCCACCACTTCCCAGCAAACAACTCCTCCATCATCTCCATCGGCACACCCTTCGTCTCCGGCGCCCAGATGCCCAAGAGAACGAAGCCGAGCGCACAAACCATAGCCCAGAACACATACGCGCCCCAAATATCGAAGCTCACGAACATATTCGGCGTAACTCGGACAACAGCAAATTGGAAGAACCAATGCAGCGCCATGTTTGTAGCGTAGCACACGCTGCGAATACGTGTGGGGTAGATCTCAGTGCCATAGAGATATTGCACGGTGCAGAGACCGATGGACCAACCGACTGCGTAGACAAAAACTGATGCGATAGCAGCGTCGGATGCGGGCTTATTCTCGGATGCTTTGAACAGGGCCATGTAGATAGACATGTAAATGTGTGTTCCGCACTGCAGTCCGAGTCCAGTGAGCATGCAGCGACGACGACCAAAGACGTCTACAAGTCCCCAGGTAAAGACGAGAGTGAAGACGAGCTTCACAATACCATATGCGCCGGATGTGATGAGAGACGTGTTGGTACCAACGACACCTGCATATTCGAAGATCTATGAGAGAAGTTAGTAATCGTTCATAATAATCGATAAAGGCTTGCTTACCTGAGGTATATAATACGTAATTCCATTTCCCCCAGACCATTGAGCCACCGTCTGCATTGCTGCACCAAGGAGAAAGCGCTTCCTGTAGGTCGAAGTGGTCGCAATCTCCTTGATGATAGTCGTGATCTTTACACCAGCAAGATTCTGCTGTTTGCTCCTGATCTGCTCTTGGATCTCCTCGTACTCCTCCGACAAGCTATGATCGACAGTCTTCGAGTTTCGAAGACGTGCAAGCACTGCTAAGGCTTCATCTCCCCGATCCTTGGAGGCCAGATATCGAGGGGTGTCGGACAGGAAGAAGGAGGCTATGAATGCGAAGCCGACAGGAATGAGAGGGATGGCTTGCACGAGACGGTATTGTGTCGCGGTTGAAGACATCGTTGCGTTGGCGGCATAGTTGACGAAGAAGCCTGATTACATTAGGCGACGTTCTGCTGAAGGAATAATGATGTTGTGCAACTTACCAAGCGTGAGAAACGAAAGCAAAAGCACCATGTAGATACTGACGACCATTCCTCTCGATTTGGCTGGCGCAATTTCAGACAGATACAGCGGCGCCACGACTGTCAAACCACCCGCACCAAGACCTCCCCATATCCTTGCGAACAACATGAACGGTATGATCCCCGACGAAAATATCTGCATGATGATACCGCTCGCCCAGAGAGCGATGAAGCATTGCCAAGATCGCAGACGACCAAGTCGATCAGTCACAGTAAGAGCGATTAGAGACCCGAAAGCTGCACCTAGGACACCGAAGGACGAGATGTTGGCTTTGCGGTCGGCGAGTCCAGATGGATTGTTCTTCCAGAGAGAAGTGGCGAGTCCGAAGTCATCCTTGAAGGAAGTCAAGCCTGTTGAGGCGCTGAAACCACCCTCATCGTACCCTACAACTGTCAGTACAAGAATTCCAAACTCCTGAATACCTCAATAGAGGACGGATTTTACCTTTCGGAATACCACCCGCAGCAATAACCAAGATGGTGAAAACATAATAGCGGTTGACGTCAAACTTGAACATGATGAAATCTTCGAATTCCGAATCTCGACGTGAGGTGCTGCTTCGTCTTCCTCTGAGATAGGAGTGATGATCTATCAGACCAACGACACGGGGTATCGCCCTCCCATATATAACAATTTCTCACTCACAGCCAGGATGTGGAGAATGCCTGTCACCCCATGCACCCCCAATCACGTACTCTCAATGCGGGGTCTGGAGTACGCCCCCTATCCCGAAAACCTCATACGAAGCCGCCAAGCCACCAAAGCAACCCAGAAAGCTCAGCTTCTCGGTCTATATCCGTGATCTAGTCTTCTCGCAAGAGAGAGCTAAATAAATGTGGAAAGAGGTGCTCAAGTATAGATCAGAAGATGTTTGTTGTTGCAGGAAGTGTGGAGAAAGTTTGCGTCCCACCACTTTTGGACGTCTCGGACTCTGACCGAGCCTTACTTTTCGAGTTGCGAAGCGGCATTCTGACCGCCAAGACAGGATCGCCACTTTTAGAAGCCCGCTTAAATGTTTTTGTTTCTCGGTCGATTTCCGAAATACACTTGCGATGCTAGAAAGTGGATTGCTACAGCGGGTAAAAGAATATCACTGATGTGGAGGAAACTGTCGTCCTCTGATATATACTCTCACAGACTCAAGACATCACTCGATGTGGAAAGCCGAACTGACAGAAGTTGAATAACTGCTCTACAAGATCTTCACAACTAAGAACAATAGCTCAAGAATGTCTTCGAAAGTCGCTGCTTCGGAGTCCTCCATTTCTACGAGTCGGGGTAATTTCTTTCCAGGCATATTTATCTTCAACTTCGATTTCCAGAAGCACATTTTTCCAAGCCAGAGGACCTTCACGATGTATCTTTCTTCATTCAGACCACTTGCAGCGAGCATATTCCGCGTCCTCGTCTCCAAATTCGCATGGAACCGAGCACAAGTCAGTTCGACTTCAACACCAAAATCAGCATCAGTATCAACATTCAAGCAAAAATCTTGCGTCCAAACAACCAATCACAACATCAAAACCACCACCAACGAAGACACCACCTCCCAAGACTTCGACTTCCTCTCACTCATTCCCCCAAATGCCTGGGACAGCCACATGCACATCCTCGACCCCACCAACTTCCCACTCTCTCCATCAGCCATCTACACGCCCTCCACGCACCTGCTACGCGATGCTCTCTCAACCCTCAGCACCAATCTCCTCCTCCCCAACCTCGTCTTAGTTCAACCCTCCATCTACGGGCACGACAACTCTTGTCTCTTATCTGCACTGCGGTCCTTGGGTCCCTCGAGAGGTAGAGGTGTCGTATCTTTCGATCCGAGCACTATTTCTTCTGCAAAATTGAGAGAATGGCATGGGTTGGGAGTGAGAGGTGTGAGGATAAATCTGCAATCCGTCGGCCTAGGGAATAGTCTCGACGCGGAAGAGGTGAAGAGCATGTTAAAAGCGTACGCAGATGTGATACGGCCATTCGGATGGGTACTACAACTATACGTCCCTCTTGAGATGGCGGTGTTATTAGAGAAAACCGTACCAAGTCTAGGTGTAAGGGTCGTGTTAGATCATTTTGGGAGTCCTGACTTGGACTGTAGTGCGCGCGAGATCGAGGAAGTGAGGGATCCATACACGATCCCCGGCTTCTCCTCCCTCATCGCCCTCCTCCAAGCCGGCAACACATACGTCAAAATATCTGCACCCTACCGCCTCACCCGCCCAGATTCAACCCAACCTCCCAATCCCGCCTGCCAGCGAGATCTCGATGCCATAGGAAAAGAACTGTTGCGCGTGGCGGGAATGAACAAAGTTGTTTTCGCGTCAGATTGGCCGCATACGCGGTTTGAGGGGTTGGATATCAAGCCTTTTGTAAAGAGGGTGATGGAATGGTGTGAGTGGGATGAGGGGTTGATTGAGAGGGTATTTAGGGGGAATGGGGAGATGCTTTGGGATGTTGAGAGAGTGGGAAGAGACACAGAGATGGAGAAGTAGCTTTGCGTAAAGTAGCATATGAAATATCAAAAACCAAACAAAGAAGATAGAAACGGAAGAACGCATACAAGATAACTAATCAAAGAAAACCTTCCAGGTTTCGAAACTTGTCGAGATACTGAACTTATCGCACATGCATAGATACCCAGATATACCGACACACCAGTCTATAACCCTATCCTACTCCAACGCATTGAAGTCGTGATTCCAAAGGTATACGAGGAACCAAATTTCGGCCACCGACCCCGCTACATCTCCGCCAGAAATCACCAGCCCAACAGGTATAAATTCATCCACCCCACTTCCACGCTTTTAACCATCTCTCCATATCCCGTACTTTGCATCGGATCCAGACTCAGAACGAGAGAGTCAACCCCCAACGCCCCCAAGCTTCCCCAAAGCACAGCCCAGACAGCACTTCGGACATCGCCCGTACCTAGTAAAACCCTCCCACCTCTTCACTGCAAGCCTCGTAGCATTGATAAGCCGTCTTTTGACCGGTCGATGTCCGGGGCTCGGTGGATTCCCGAGCTGTATCTTGGAGGAGAGTGGCTGGCGAGGCTGGGTCTGATGTAAAAGCGGCTTGATCCGTAAGCGAGCGGACCCATCCGTTTGACGAGAATGTACATCAACCAAAAGACAATCATGGCACTTTATCTTTCGTAAAAGACGTGTATAGATAGCCCGATATCGGTAATTCTGTACGATAGTTGGCAGGAGCAGAACTCTCAAATTCCTTCCTTGCATTTCGTCTTGACGCTCGAAATTTATCACTTCTCGTCCGCATTCTTGCACTTCCTTGATTTGTGTCTCATCGCAGACTGTGTGGTCAAAAGTAAACAACATGGACAACACCGACAGCAAACCACCTATCGCCCTCAAGCTCCTCGCAGGAGGTATAGCAGGAGCGTCAGAGACCATGGTGACAGTACATCTTCCCTTCCCTCCTCCCATCCTCCTCCTTGCCATATCACCTCAACTGAATCCCTCAGTACCCCGCCGAGTTCGTCAAAACTCGTCGTCAACTCCCACAATACACCAAGCCCAACACCAGCACGCCCATATCCTCTCTCGCCATCATCCGCAGCACATACTCTTCCGTTGGCATTCGCGGTTTCTACGTATGTACTCTTCGTTCCACTTCCTCGTTCCCCTCAAATTTCAATATCTGAGTAGCCCAATGCCAATCCCAATCCCAATACCCCCCATATTCCATCAAGATATGAAGGTATCACCCTCTTCAACACAATTTTAACATTTCTCTTCCTTCAAAAAAGTCCGGCTGCGGCGCCCTCGCAACAAGCAACTTCCTCAAGTCATCCATCCGCTTCTTCACCTTCTCGACTTCTCGCGATTTCTACGACGTTCTCTTCCAGACCCCTCCTGGATCTGCAACTCGCTCACCCCTCGTAAACGTCCTCTCAGGTTTCACAGCCGGTGTAAGCGAATCCCTCCTCGTCGTCACGCCCGGTGAAGCGTTGAAGACGCGGTTGGTGGAAGATGCTTCCACAGCAAACAATGGGAGGAGCAGGTTTGCAGGTCAGAGCTTCCCTTCTGTGGCGATTACAGTGGTTAGAGAAGAGGGGGTGAGGGCGTTGTGGAGGGGAGCGGTTCCGGTTGTGAGTCGGCAGGCGACGAATTCGATGGTCAGGTTTACGACGTTTGCGATGATGCAGGAGAGGGTTGAGGGG
>JAFJYH010000477.1:0-26165 GCA_017365405.1 Cadophora malorum | reverse complement strand
CCCCGCCTCCCCTCTCCCCCAGAATCCAAGATCCAGCAAAAGAAAAAAAATATCTCATAACATACAGACAATACTCCCCATCTGCACAACCTTAACCGCCTTCGTCCACCTCGGCCTCGCCCACTTTAGCTTCGCGCGCCTCTTGTATTTGCGCTCGAGTCGGAACTGGTGTTTGCGGTCTATCTTGGAGAAATCGGGCGGCCAGAGGTGTGTTGCTTTGTACGGGTTGGTGTATACATTAAAGGGAATTTTGGGTTGGGCGGATCGGAGGATGGATGTGGCGCGCAACATGGTTGGAGGTATGGTGTTGTTTGGGATCGGGGGGTGGTTTGGAGGTCGTGATGGAGCTTGAGGTTGAGCTTCGAGTTTAAGCTTCGAGCTGCGAGGCTTGGGCGGGAAGTCGGGCTTTTCTGGGGCCTGGGATTTGTGGCAGCAATCTGGCGAGCTTGCAACGAGCCGAATGTCAATAAAAGCCCTGCACAATTCAACTGGTAGAGTGAACGAGAGAAGTTTCTCAAATATGTGCAACAAAGCATAGAGATAAAAGTCAGTGCTTCACAGCTAGGAAAGAAATAATGAATAGTTTTAGCTCGTACAATTAGAATTGATACCTAGAGAGGCTGATGGTGATTTATGATTTCATTAATGATGCTACACAGGTAAAGCAATTAGTAGACATTGACTATGATAACATTGTTCGTCCTTCCTTTCGAATAGACACCAAATTATATGGTATCCAGTTCTCCGCCGTAAGAATGGTGAATTTCGAATCAGGGACGTGCTTTGATATAGAAATTGACGTAGGTCCTCATCGGCGCTGTGATATTGTCCTGACTGTTGACAGTGGTCCAAAATGTCTTTTCATTCTTCTTTGAGGCATAGAAGGGCCCGATACCAAGCGCATTTGAATCAGTAGCATGCGGTACTCTAGCCGCAATACCATTCGACGAGTGCCCAACTTCCATCAGGGGCCCTAGCTTTGGCTCAAGGTCGATTCGTTGTACGCTAGCTCCAGTCTCAAGAGTCTCTACTCCTACAACGGCCTCTTGCGCATTTCTCCAGGCGTCTGGTATACCGATCGCAGACCATTGAAGCGAGCCAGCTCCACAGGTATTCCAGATCGTCTCTGTTTCTGGAGCAATGCCCACTCTGCGGCGCTGGAATCGGTCGTTGTCCAAAACGGGATCGAACATTGATCCATCCATGCGCGGATTACGAAGATCTGCTCCTCGTAAGAATCGACCACCGAGATTGGGGATGTTGCAGTGTGTGTTCTCGAAGCCACCCCAGGCATAGTTAATTTTCTGGCACAACTCCGGGTAGTCGCTGCGGGCGACGAGACGACCATCGCATAACAGCCAGGAGGGGTCATCAATGATGTCCATCGTGGCGATGATTCCGCTCACTGGAAGGGTAGCATGTTTACGCCCTGCGATGTAGTAGTTCACAGCAGCGTTCTCGGGTCTAGTTTCCTTTGCGAATCCAGTCCATCGTTGGGTAGTGCGATAATCACCATCGGCCATGTTGGTAGATCCTGAGAACAAACCGCAATCGACCATGTGGCTGCGGCCATCCTCTATATAAGTTCGTGGGAAATGCGGTATGGACACTTCCCATTGATTGACATTGGTACCATAGCGCTGATTTGTCCCGGCGAAGTCTGCACCTTGCGTTGCGTCCGGCGCTGTTCGCCTGCTGCTATCCGGATCGTAGAGAGCATCTCGGTTGTGTAACACTCCACGAACGAATAATCCACGAAGTTCTGGCACATAGACGTTGTCCTTGTCTGTGAGTGCCAAAGTGTTGTATCTGGTTGAAAGAAGAGAAAAGAGCTCGGGAAAACCAGCCTTTGGCATCTTCTCTCCGTCACATTTGAGCCAGGGCAACATTTGTGACGCAGTGCTGACGCCCTCAGCAGCTCCTAAGGGAACAACAGCTCCAATAGGGATCTCGGCGTCCGTGGTAATCTTCAGGAGAAAGTTGAGAGCGGTGTTTTTCGGCCTCGTCTCTTGGTCGCCACCAGCAGCTGTGAATGACATTGCATCGTTCTGCCATTGAATCATGGAATGTGTGCTCCATTCGTTCACTCTGGCTTTGTCGGTTGGTATACGGGGTACTCCGACCTTAATGCTGATAGTTTCGGTAGCGGGAGCTTTCCAACTTGAACAGCTACTTGATTTCATCACGCTCCTAGCTGCATGGTCTGTCGTGCTTCCTAGTTCGGTCAGCTATTTACCTCGTCTAGCTAGACGATGGTTACATACCACATAAGAACATGCCTCTGAGATCTGGGGTTGTGCCGGTTCCATCGCAAAGTTGCCAGCCGCGGAGGGCATTGACATTGTCCGCGGCATAGTAGATGATTGACCCCACTGGGAGTGACATTGTATGGAGCTTGCAATGAACGAAATCTGAAATTTATGTAACAGTTCGGGAGTTGGTTGTTGATTTGATCTTACCAAGCATTCTTGAAAGAGGAAAACATGAATTTATGACTTAAAGCAAAAGGAAACCACTATACAAGCTCCGTGAAGCAATACTTATACCGAGGTTATGACCGCCCACAGTGGTCAGATAGTCATGATACAAGCCGCGGACCATTGGATGGATATACACCCATAATGAAATTGAAGTAGCACTGCATCGAAGACTTATGAATGGTCTGATCTTCTGATGAACGTTGACAACATTCTTTGCCCATAACCACAGAGACCCTTGACTGACAACATCGAAGCCTTTAATATGAGGATTCGTGATAGAGGTTGTGGTGGCGGAAGGACCTCAAGGTTGTGTCGGATGAGGATAAAGAACCTCGAAGTCAGGGCAAAACGTGGCCCGTGCACGCCAGCGCGACCCCACCAAGTCTAAATTTGATGTTTTGGCTGTGAGACGAGGAGAGAGGAAGAGAAGAGTCAACAGGACGGCGAAGGGTGACTCAACAACAAAACACTACAAAACTCGAGTCTTCACGCCTGCGAGATCTTCAATATATCTGCAATCATGGCGGCCACGGTCGAGAGTGCGGCGAAAGCCTTGGAGACTGCCACAATCTCCAAGACCAAAGAATTGAAGGGCGTAAGTACCCCGCCATTTGCTCCAGACGACAATATTTCTAGAACAAGAGCTCCGCTGATGCATGAAAATACCACAGACCGAGAAGCGAGATACCCTCATTGCTATCGAGAAGAAATACCAGAAGAAGTGGGCGGAAGATGGCGTCTTTCAACCCAATGCTCCCTCCACGACCGAAATACCCCTCGATTCAATTTCCGCCGCAGAAGTACGAAGTCAGCACCCGAAGTTCTTCGGCACAATGGCCTATCCATATATGAATGGAACCCTCCATGCTGGTCACAGTTTCTCTGTCAGTAAAATCGAGTTTACAGCCGGATTTGCGCGCATGCAAGGAAGGCGGACTTTGTTCCCAATGGGATTCCATTGCACGGGTATGCCAATCAAGGCGTGTGCCGACAAGCTCATCAACGAGGTCAAACTATTCGGAAAGAACTTCGAGGGATACACAGAGGAGGATGCGGCGGAGGACAAGGCAAATGCGACAGCGACGCCCGCGCCAACCACCCATCATGAGGATGTCACAAAATTTACTGCAAAAAAGGGAAAGGCTGCGTCAAAGGTTGTCAAGATGAAGTACCAGTTCCAGATCATGCGAGCTTTGGGAATCCCGATGGAGGAGATCCACCAGTTTGCAGATCCGAATCACTGGTTGGACTTCTTCCCTCCCTTGTGCAGACGAGACCTTACGAATTTTGGATGCAGAATTGATTGGAGACGCTCGTTTGTTACTACCGACGCAAACCCCTACTACGATTCTTTCGTCCGGTGGCAGATGAACCGTCTTAGAGAGTTGGAAAAGATCAAATTCGGAAAGAGATACACCATTTATTCACCCAAGGATGGACAGCCATGTATGGACCACGACCGCAGTGAAGGGGAGGGTGTTGGACCGCAGGAATACACGGCCTTGAAGTTAAAGGTCAAGGAATGGGCACCTGATGCGGAGAAGGCGCTCAAGGGCAAGGTTCCCGAGGATGCTAGTGTTTACTTCGTTCCTGCGACACTCAGACCCGAGACGATGTACGGCCAGACGTGTTGTTTCGTCGGACCAAAGATCACATATGGCGTTTTCAAGCTTTCCGAGAAGGAATTTTACATCATCACCGATAGAGCAGCGCGAAATATGGCATATCAAGGAGTCTTCCCCAAGAATGGAGTTTTCGAGAAGGTTGCGGATGTAGTTGGCACGGCATTTGTTGGTACTCTTGTTAATGCTCCGCTCTCGGTCTACAAGGAGGTCAGAATTCTTCCTATGGACAACGTTCTTCCTACCAAGGGCACTGGTGTTGTCACCTGTGTTCCATCTGACAGTCCTGATGATTTCGCAACTGTTACCGAGCTTGCCAAAAAGGCAGATTACTATGGAATCAAGAAGGAGTGGGTCGATTTGGAGATTCTACCTATCATCGAGACACCATCTTATGGTAACTTGACTGCACCGTTCTTGGTCAAGAAGCTCAAGATTTCATCACCAAAAGATACCAAGCAGCTTGAGGAGGCCAAGGAACTCGCATACAAGGAAGGATTCTACCAAGGTATCATGTGCTATGGGGAGTTCAAGGGTGACAAGGTCGAGGTCGCCAAGCCAAAGGTCAGACAACAACTTTTGGATGCTGGTAATGGGTTTGCCTACTCCGAACCAGAGAAGAAGGTCGTCAGCAGATCTGGAGACGATTGCTGTGTTGCCCTTATGGACCAGTGGTATCTCGATTACGGAGAGGCATCTTGGAGAGCTACTGCATTGGAGTATGTGGACAACAAAGACGGCAAGGGTCTCAACACATACTCACAAGAAACCAAGAATGGATTCGAGGGTGTTCTCAACTGGCTCAACCAATGGGCTTGTGCTAGGACTTACGGTCTCGGGTCAAAACTCCCTTGGGATCCTCAGTTCTTGGTAGAAAGTTTGAGTGACAGTACCATCTATATGGCATACTACACCATTGCCCATTACCTCCATGCTGATATCTTCGGAAAAACTCCTGGCTTGGGCGGTGTCAAACCAGAGCAGATGACTGACGAGGTCTGGGACTATGTCTTCGCTCGCCGAGATCTCAGCGATGAAATACTCAACAGCAAGATCTCGAAGGAAGTTCTTGCTTCGATGCGCAGAGAATTCGAATACTGGTACCCATTGGATCTCCGTGTATCAGGAAAGGACCTCATTCCTAACCATCTCACCTTTTTCCTTTATATCCACATCGCCATTTTCCCACCTGAATATTGGCCATCGGGTATTCGCGCCAACGGTCACTTGCTCCTCAATGGAGAAAAGATGAGCAAGTCCACAGGCAACTTCATGACTCTCGAGGACTTGACGAAGAAGTACGGTGCCGATGCCAGTCGAATTGCCTTGGCAGATGCTGGTGACGGAGTTGCTGATGCAAACTTTGAAGAGGATGTCGCTGATACAACTGTTCTCCGTCTCTTCAACTTGCGTGAGTGGTGTGAAGAGCAAGTCAAGGATCAAGACAAGCTTCGAACAGGACCTAAGAATGATTTCTTGGACGCTCTCTTCGAGAACGAGATGAACGGTCTTGTCCATGAGGCGAAGAGACATTACGAGAGCACCGACTATAAGCTCGCTCTCAAGTCCGCATTCTACGACTTCACAACCGCTCGTGACTTCTACCGTGAAGCCAGCGTTGCTGCCGGTATTAAGATGCACAAAGACCTTGTCCTCCGATTCATCGAATTGCAGGCTCTTCTGCTCACTGTCATCGCGCCCCATTGGTCAGAGTACATCTGGCTTGAACTCCTCAATAAGCCAACAACCATTCAAAACGCTCTCTACCCAGATGTCCCTGCACCTATCGCATCACTTACCGCAGCACGTGAATACGTCCGCGCCACATCCTCAAATATCACATCTGCTGAAGCCGCGCAGCAAAAGAAGAAGGCGAAGGGCAAGGATATTGGATATGATCTCAAGAAGCCCAAGAAGCTTACCATCTTCGCCGCAGCAAAGTTCCCAGCTTGGCAAGAGAAGTACATCGATCTCGTTCGCGAGGCTTGGAATCCTGAGACACAGTCCGCTAATGACAAGGAGCTCATGGGCAAGATTTCCAAGATGGGGGAGATGAAGAAGGCTATGCCTTTCGTTCAAGCACTCAAGAAGAGACTCGTCGCGGGCGAGAAGCCAGACGTTGTCTTCTCGCGCAAGTTGGCGTTTGATGAAGTGGCCATTCTCTTGAACATGGTGCCTGGTCTCAAGAAGGCAGCTGGTTTGTCGGTCGTAGATGTCATTCGTGTTGATGAGGGTGGCAAGACCGGTGTCCTTGCTGGGGAGGAGAAGAAGCTCGATACCCTGCCACAGAGTGCTGAGAGTGCTGTTCCCGGGGTTCCGACGTTCAATTTTGTGAATGTGGAGGTTTGAGACCTGCTAGACAGTAGTACTATGTGCGATTTGCTGGCTTGTAGAAATGGCTGGGATTTGCGCAATTATGAATTGAAGTCATGAATGATGGAGGATATGTTTCGAATTGTGGATTCGCAAATATAAAAGCGTTCAAGAAGCTCTGTTGATATTTATTGCTTCTCGTGCGTTCATTGGTCCAGCCTTGCACTTTGTCTGCCAATACAATAACCGCACCACGCACCACTTGGAGCCGCAATGCACGTTTTTTTAATCTGCTGTTCTGCTCTGCTTATTCGCCCAACCTCCGATCTGACATCCCAATCATTATTGTGTAGCAGTCGAGAACCTCCAGACCGTCACGCATGCATCTGCCTTCTCTCCATGCATCCACGATACACATCACAATCACGATCGATCTCGCGCCTTTCCATTGATTATTCGCTCATCCAAGCCCATCACGACATCTCAGAGGTGGGATGATTTTTCCTGCTCAACTGGGCTTTGCTTACCGCCCTGTCATTCGTCCAAAACCTCGCAATGTTTATTTCCTGAAACCAAGGCACATCCCCTGTCCTTTTCAAAGTTACCTCGCTTAAAATCCACACCTCACTTTTCATGCGCCGTGACGCAGTGACCCCTCACCAGCCACCTCATTCTTTGGCCTCCCCTGTCCAGAAGTTGTCTTTCTTCCAATGATAGCGTGGAATATATATTATGGCTGGTGAACAACGGGAGGCAGATGAGAACAAGCCAATCGGTAAGGCTATCGAGATAGATGATGTGGCGTCGAGGACAGGGATGATATGAGGACGCAACCAAGATTTCGAGAATTCTTTGAGGTTGGTTTAACGTCTTGCCTTGCCTTTCGACCATTCAGCGAGCTTGAGGTAGTTCCCGCCGCCTTCAATTTTCCTGCTGTCAAGACCCAATCTACTCTCCTAGTCCAAACGGTCACGGCTATGGTTGCCGACTCGTGGCTGGGCTGATGGTCTGTGGAGAAAAACGTGCTTCTGTTCCCTCAAATCCAGTGGAAGCAAGCTGCTTTTCCAGCCCAGTGAGTGGAAAGCAGGTAGCGGAGTGGCTGAACAGGGCAGGTGGAAGCAGTGAGGGAAAATGCTAGCTAGTACACAAGCTTTCGCTGTGAGAGATCATTGCTGCAGAGCTTGGAAGCAGGCCTGCTTACCTTGTCTGTCTGCGAGCTCGTCAACCACATCTGCCCTGCATATTGCCCTGGCGGGGTAGCTATGATGGCATTTGCACTCTGCATATCCTGGCCCGGTTCTTTTCTAACCAGGGAATGGGCACTTTTTCCTTCACGATGTCTGCCCAGTGGTGGTGATGCCATGTTTTTGCGCTGTGCTGTTTCTTGGTTGGTTGTCGGCTGGTAAGGAGGATAAGTAGGTGTATCCCAACCTCTTGTTTCGTACTCTTTTCTCTCGTCTATATCCAACGCATCCATCCAGACATAAGTATCTCTGTCGATATCTGCCATCCATCTCTTAACTCCTCGTCTCCATCGACATCTTTCTTCGCCTCCCTCCACATCCACACATCACCAGGATCATCTCCCCATACACCAGCAAAAAATGGCACGCTTCACCACCACCAGCCTGCTGCTCCTCGCAGCAACATCAACAATCAATGCCCAAGACAGCACCACCATCTCCGTCTCCGGTATCTCCACCACCCTCGTCCTCCCCGCCTGGCCCTACCCCACCACAACACTCGAAAGCACCACGACGCTGTACAGCGGCATGACAACAACCACAACCACAATCCTGCCGTCCACAACCGCAAGCGAAGACTCATCCTCCGCTCCCGCTTCTAGCTCAGACAGCACTTCAACATCAACCGTCACTTCAACAGCGACAGAAGACAGCACCTCAACCATTATCGTAGCACCAGTACCAACAGACTCAACAAGTCTACCCGTCACTACATATACGCCCGGCCCCGCCCAATCATCGTTCGTATCCTCGCTTCTCAGCGATCAGTCAAGCATCAACTCCGAAATCTCAGCTTCTCTCTCCGCTACAGCATCGTCTCTCTCCTCCGTCGTATCATCTGTGATCGCAAGCGTGACGTCTGAAGTTGCCAGTGCTACATCTGACATTCCTACTTTGTCTGCTACGACTACCGCTACTGCTATTGCGACGGTGACGCCTACGACGCTTGTTGTTGTTGGAGGCACTGCGACGGCGTCGACGGGCTTTGGGGGTAATGCGACGAGTACGGCTGGGGGACCGGAGTTTACTGGTGCGGCGAATGCGCTGGGCGGCGGGAAGGAGATGAGTGTGTTGGGGTTGATGGTTTTTGTTGTTGGGGGGTTGGTTTTGTAGAGTGGGAAGAGGAGATGGGGAAAGTGTGATGGATGCATGAGTGATGAGTTTATGGTTTATTGCTTTCATGATCTGAATGAGCTTGGAGTTCTTTTTTCCTTTTGGTGGCTGGTTGGAAGCATGGGAGTTTGGTTGCATATTTATATGTTTGCATGTGTGATGGATGTAGTGTGTTCGTTTCTAATAATTACTTAATTATCTAATGGACCATATGAAAACACAAAACCGATTTGCAAGCTCTGCTGCTTCCTTTGCATGAACATTGGCGTACCGTGACGCCTGGCTGCATGGCAGAATGAAATTTACAGAGGCAAAGGGGGCCAAGACAAAAGGAGCCAAGACAAAAGGAGCCAAGACAAAGGAGGAGGGGACAAAGGGGGAAGCGATGGAAAACATAATCTTTGATTGGAAGCATTCCATGGCCGGATAAAATATTATTTCTTCATTGTCTAATTGTCTAAAGATCTACCTATTCATGTCTCTTCGACTATTATTGGGCTTCTTTCATTGCTGGGGAGTAGAGCCACTAGGACGCCTGAATCTTGGGAGAAGTTAGCGATCAATTCAAAGGAAGTGATGCGATTCAAATGACGGAAATTGAACAGTAATCAGACAGCAGTTGGTACTTCTTGAGTCCACATATAGTTCAGAACAGGTCTGTGAATAAGTTGTATCATCATGTTACTGAGGGAAAGAGAAAAAGAAACGTGATTTTCAACATACCATTGCATTGCCCTGATGAAATATTGGTTGATGTGAAGGTCAGGGCCACCTTCACTCTATTCTTCTCTTCTTGAAGAATGAGTCAACCGTCTTCTGTTTTGTGTCATGCTCTAGACTTCCAATCCCACCTCTGGTCTTTTTCAGACCAACGAGGTGCTCCTTACTGTTCACTGCTTTGACCAACAGTGACATGTCCAGGGGCTGATGAGGTGGATTGAGAGTTTCCGGTATGTTAGGCGGTGTGGTTGAAGGCTTCTGGGGAAGATCGGACGTGCCTGGGGAGATCTCGGATATCGGAGCTGGCTCAGTCTTCTCCACAGGCGCAGGTACAACCTTTGCTTCTCGTTTGACTTCGAGATCCAAATATCCAGTATTCGACCAGCCACCAAGGTGTTCCAAACCAAAGCCGTTCCCAGCTGGCTGTATACCTTGACTAACGGACACCTTTGAAGGATGGAAGCGCTTCAGGATAGCCCGCCACAGATGGCTTAGGATTATGCCGTGGGCCACGATTGCGACAGTATGTTCTTCCGACACGGCGTGCAGTAAAGGAGTAAGGTGTGTATCAATGAAGGTGTCCGATCGAGCCTTCATCGACTCCTTGCTCTCGACATCCTTGAAGCCTGGATCATTTCGATGTACTTCTTGGTGTGCCGCCTTGCCCGACTGGTTACCCTCCTTCGGTCGCTCAATGAACGATTTTCCTTCGTAAAAACCGAAGTCTTGCTCTCGGAGGACTTCCAACTTGGTTGTTTCCATGGGAGCATGGGATTGAGCGACGCGAATGGCTTCTGCAGTCTTGAACGCGCGTTGCAGATCCGACGAGAAGATATGGGAGATCTTGACATCGGTCGTGGCTAGATGCGTAGCCAGTCGGTTGGCTTGTAGGACACCGTGATTCGTAAGGGCAGAATCGGTGACGCCGGCACTGTGATGGTTAGCTAGATCGATATGTTAAGAGTGCGTTGCTTACTAGACCGAGGCTACATTGTGTACGGTCTCGCCGTGTCGAATAAGAAGAAGCCTCATCCTGCCACCATGGTAGGATGGGTGGTTGTTGAGTTCAGCTGCGAATCATGCTTGATATGCAGGTGGAAAGAAAGAAAGGAGAAAAAGATCGCGACGAGCAGGAAAGTGCTGGACAATTTTAGCGAGGCGCTAAGTATTTATTGCCAAGACCTTCGTGACTTCCGGCCTCAGACCAGCAACGAGACGACATCCTATCAACATCACATCAACATTGCTATTATTTGCTCCAATCAAACCACTGACCGCCTTTCTCTCATAGCTAACACCTCGCTAGAATTCCACATACACTGATCCGAAGCCATCGTGTATCCGAGGAATGAATTGAAGCAGCAGGCATCCTTCAACAGATCGAGCTCCAACCATCAGCTTCTGGTATCAGGACGTTGAGACACTTGGAGCACCGCTCGCAAACTGACTGGAAACCCGGAGACCAGGATGAATACCACCCTTCAAGCCATCCAAGCGGCCGTCGCGTTTCCATTGACCGACATTGCTCTCATTATCGGCCTCGTCCTACTCTACCCCTGCATCTTACACTGGATGAGGCGTGACGACGAGGCTCTGCACGTGGAAGAGATCGTTACTCACGTCTACCTGGTATTCCTGGTGGGTTTCTGTGGCTTCACGTGGATCTGGCGTGGTGTTTTGGCAGACATGCAGCTGGATTTTGTGCCTTGGATCAAATACGGAACTCTTGTGATGCCGGCGATGGCACATGAGATTGTGATGAAGTGGGCTATTTCGAATCATGTGGCTCGCCCTGAGCAGATGAACGATCCTTTCAAGGTGCAGTATGCCGTCTCCATTATTTTCGTGGCGTTTTGCTGGACATTTCTATCGAACATGGAATGAAGCGACCTTCTGGCCATCCGAGATCGATCCCAGCGTCCCAAACACAAAGTTCGATCAAGCTGATATCCAGAGGGGTCGGGTACGTGGCATTCTTCGCAGAAAGCCTCTTCCTCACTCCGGATCCAATCCACGGGCTCGGGCATTCTGACCGAACGGAACCAAGTTGTGGCACATCGCTATACCTGACAAGAGTCTCTTCGCCAATTCACAACGGCCATTCCTAGTCAATTTGTTGGTGGGCATATCAAGCGGCTTGCTAGCGCTCTGAGGTCGAATTCAGATGGCTTCTGGCTCCTTGTGCTTATACTGACCAATAGGGGTCTGAGAGAACTTCGAGAGATCCATTCCTGCAGTTTCAAGCCAGGACGTCATCACTCGCTTTTCGGTCTTTCTTTTGTTGGATTTGTATCAGTAATTCTGAGCGTTCCTGTGTTCTTCGCATAATCGCTCTTCAATCTGGGTGTCTTGCACCGAACATCTGACTGGCTCCATTGGTAATCAATAGCTCAGTGCGGAAGCATTTGGCCTCTTCTGGGGGCGTCGACCTTACGGGATCCTTTTCGGCATGTTGGATGCGGGGTTCCGTCAATTCCGGGCTTTCTAGCGTATCGTTGAAATGCACTCAGTCTAAATGTCCTGTGAGAAGGCTGTATGTAATGCTTGTCTTTATTCTGCTCGTACATTGTCCTTTCGTTTCACACGCTTCTTAGTCCAGTCTCGAAGCTGTGGCTTGCTGTGCCATGTTACTCGTGCTAAATGTAGAGACCAAGGGATGCTTAGTTGTCTTCCTTAGCATTCAGTGACGCTCTTGCCTTCATGCAACATGGTTTTCGAATTTTAATGGAGACTGCGGCGTCCATACACGAACTCAATCACAGTGCTCCATTCCTCTGAGTCGCGCGCTTTATTGCCTGTCACTAGATGCAATCGACCAGGGTGGCATCTCTTCGCACATGCCTGGGCTGGTCCCACGGGTTGAAGGTCTCTTGGCTGTTGTCCTTGCTCGCAGTGTTGTCATTTCCTTCCTCATTGCCATATCAACGGCCCTGCCTGCCTCTACTGTTCGAGACGCGTCTTTCTCCTACAAGCATCCAACCACTCTTGTCATACTGCCTGAGAGGTCTCTGAGATACCCCCACTAGGCTGTGTTCCGGTACTGGGTACGAAACTTACTGCAAGCTGTGGGCGTCTCTGCGCTAACATGCTTCACCACCTTCACGAGCCTCCACCACCCTCAACCACAACACCACAGAATCTACTTTCCGCAACACAACAACCACGCCATAAAACCTTCAAAACTCTACTGCATAATAATCTAGAAGGTACATAGTATCATTTCCCATAGTTTTACGCTCTAACTTGCAAGTAAGTTGTTTGCCCACTCACTTTGTCCTCAAGTCACTTGTTCTGGGCTCAGAGGATCAGGAGGCTGCCCTCGCTTGAGCAGACGCACTTGGAGCCGCTCAGATCCCAGTCATCACCTCCACTTCATCTTCAGACCCAGTTCATTTTCATCCTCTCACTTCCACTTTGGATGTTCACATCCACCCCTTCACTTTGCAGCGTATGCATGCATCGTGGTATCCCACTTCACTCACTTCACTTCACAAGATTCGTCTCCACACTAAGAGGCTATCATCATGACCATGTCTTCGCTTTCATTGCATATCATCCACTTCCCCGTCTTGAATTTCCATCATTCATAGCATGAATCTCGCCCTCCACACCACTTATTGTATACTGATTTTTAAAGATCCTTTATCTCAATATCGCAATTACATACACAAACATACCTATCCACCATGGCCGAAGAAACCGATATGCCAAAGACCCCTCCGAATACTCCTCCCGCTATTGATAGCGAGGATGAGGATGGTATCCAAGAGCCGATGGTCTTCAACTTCGATGGACCCCAATCAAACGAAGAAGTTCGCAATCAAGCCTTGCAAGAGTCAGCATCCTTCAATGCAAGATCTCAATCAGCCGAATCTCATGATGGCTCCCTTTCACAGCCCATCTCCTTCAATTTCGGGCCTCAAGCTGTCGAAGCACCAGAGACGGGCTTCGTTGCTACCTTCACAGCTGGATCGAGACGTCCTCAAATGCCGGCTGGAGCACGCGAGCTTGCTGCTGCTATCAACAACAGAAGGCGTGCAGCTACCAACAGAGAGTTCCGCGGAGGGGCCAGTGCGTATATCGACGAGGACGAAAGTGGTACTTATGATCCGAAGAAAGCACGTAGGACACCACCATCCCCATCGAGACCAGCAAAACGAGTCAAAACTTCCAATACATTCAATGATAGCACTCCCAAGCCAAAGAAGCTGACCAAGCAAGTTGGGTTCCGATACTCAATGGTCGTCAAGTTGAAGTTTGAGAGCAAGAAATCCCTGGACTACCTCCGTTCCCTCCCAGCTGGTCCGTATGGATCTCAGTCGAGCAATGCAGACGAAGAGATCAAATCTGGAGATGATTCTGGATATGGTGGCTCATTCAAAAGAAAGAGAGAAGTCAAACGGCCAAGAAGACTTGGTGCCGCAACTACAAGGTTAGTGCTCTCCTCAGCTCATTGGTCATCTACTAATTTCTCAGGCGCGATGAACTTACAATTGAAGACCTCACCGAGGGCCACCCTCAACGTCGTGGTTGCAGATGCTGCTTCAATCAGGGCAACGATGTCTGCACACTAATCGAACAGCCAGATGAATATCCATGCGAAGCATGTGAGGATGCCGAAACTGACTGTTTTCTCATCATCCCTCCCGAATATAAGAAGGCTTGTCTACGATGCAAAGGCAAGCGACTAAATTGCTCGTACTCTCTCGATGGCGGCAAAGGTGTGGATGTCTGTGACGCTTGCGAAGAAGAAGGCGTCACTTGCTGTGCAGAACCTCTTACTGAACCTAGTATGACCCGGAGGTTCGCCAATCTTCCAGCTCGAGTCAAGTCCAAACCGACTCCAGCAGCAAACGCACCAGTTCGAGAACGCATGTACGTTTCCTGCAATCAATGTCGCAGTACCGGAAAACGATGCACCAATCGAGGAAAGGCCGATCCAGGACCCTGCTCCAACTGTCGTAAATCCGGCCAATCTTGCAAGTTTGTCTATCCGCCGACTCGAACTCCACAACTACCAGCATTATCATCCGTATCCAAGACCAAGACTAAGAAACCATCTCCGTCTAACCACTACGCCAAATCCGACTCATCAACACCACCCCACGACCGCATGGGCACACCCCACTCACCCAACACCCTAACAAACACAATCTACTCCGAGCTGGAGCGCAAGAACACGCGCAAAGCAGAGAAACTCATCCGCAAAGGTCAGCTCCATCTCTACTCACCCTCCCACCCACTTTACCAATCCATCCACGGCCCCCGAAACACCAAACTCTCCTCTAGAAAACTCAGGAACTTCCTCCAGAGATCCCCAAAGCTAATAGGCCGCACGCTAGGCAACACGCACATCCATATCACCACGTCCTTCTGCCACCCCATAACCTTCAACTACGTGCCCGACCCGCTTCTCAAGAACCCCTGCTCCTGGTGCGATAATCCGTTCTATGGCCTCTGGGGCCTTGCATCCACGTCTGGCCCGCGGAAAGTAGAAGGTTTCTATTATCCTAATGGTGGGGGATTCGAGGAGGTATTTGGCGGGTTCTCGGAATTGGGATATAGTAGGAGTGTCATGTGTATCGCGTGCACGTACGCTAGGGTCAGGATCACGCAGTGTCCTACTCATCGGCTCCGTGCGCTGGATGTTCAGACCGGCGAATTCGACCTTGATGTTCTGAGTGAGGAGAAGTGGGGGAAGGCGGTCAAGGCGTATGAGAGTGGTGATATGCAAGGCGCGGAACTCGTCAGGAGCGCAAAATGGTGCAGTGTTTGTCCGGCTGCTGCAGCGTTGAAGTGCTGCTCTCCTCAACTCTTCGACGAGAATGGTGAGCCCATTACAGCTCAGCAGCATACAAGAGGTGAAGGATATGAAGGCTGTGGTCTGCTGCTTTGCGAGGCTTGCGCTGAATTGTTGAGGAAGCTTATTAGAGGTGGGGCGAGGACGGGTGGGAGACAGCTGGATCATATGGTTGCAGAGGTTAAGAGGAATAGGTGGCGGTTTACGGAGGGGGTTAGGGCCGATGCGGAGTTCCTTACTTCGGGTGGGGAGTTGTTGAGGAGGATTGGGGAGGGGATGGGGGCGAGTGAGGGTATGATGGATGAGGAGGGGGAGATGAAGGTTTTGAAGGTTAGGGGAGAAGGTGGATGGATTGCTGGTGGTAGGGCTGGTGAGGGGGCTAGGAAGAGAGATCGAGATGGGTGGATGAGTGGGATGGGGAAGGCGAAAGAGTCTGGGAGTGCTTCGACGTCTGGAGATTTCAAGCCCAGCGGGAAGACAGCTTTGAATGGAACGGGTGGTGGACGCGAGTCAATGAACGGAAGTGTAAGCAATCGCAAGGGCTTGAAAAGACCAGCGTCCTCCACAACTTCATCGCCAAACAATTCACACCACAACACCAATGTCAAAACCGAGCGCCGAATCAGCAACGGAACATCTTCCAGCCAATCCAGCTTTCACACCCACCCAACAGCCAGAACTCACAATCAGTCTATTGCGGCACCCAGCTCACGAAGTTCATACAGCGCTTCGTCGAACAACCACCGGACTTCAAGCTCGAGCTCGTACTCTCACTCGCACTCCGCTGCTTCAAGAAATATGCATATCACCGGAGGCCATTCAGGCTTGAATGCTAGCGGTTCGAATGGTTATGTCTATGGACCTGGCAAGCGAGGTATTAAGCGAGAGAGAGTGGACAGAGGCGAGATCATGTTTGGTGGCTTCCTGAAGGAGAGAAAGGAGGATGTTGAGAAGGCTTTTAGAGGGCAGATGGGGGTTATTGATTTGACTGAGGATGATTGACCCAACTGAGCACACTCGGCAACCAAGTCTGGGCTCGATATGCCCTCGCTCAACAAATGGCTTGCGGAAGACGTCCACCCCGAAGATGGCAATGTCAGTATATGCGTTCTAATTGATCAGGTATATTATGGAGCATGATTCGAATGGGCTGCGGTTGATATATCAATCAAGTTCAAAATAGCCAACGCAACGCTGATTAGGAGGTTCTGAGGCAGTCAAGGGCAGGGGAAAGGCGTCAAAATCAAACAATGCTCTTCTAGACTGTTCAAAGCTGCAGCAAAGCCGAATGGAATATCTTATATCAATGTCAGGCTCGTGAAGAACGACATAGAAAAGATACAATTATGAACTTCTGGCTCTATCGTTGAATTTTTTCTCACAGACCAGTAGATTCACTCAAATGCCCTGCTTTAGCGGAGCCTGAAACTAACCTGTAAATATTCAGCTGAGCGAAACTTTAGGAATAACTTGAGAATAAAGGCAATGGACGCTGGGTTATCTCTTTTGGGCCTTCTGAGAAAGATTGATAGCTAAAGCTCGATAGCTAAGTACGTCACAGATTTCTAGCCGGAACCTTTCTCTACCTTCTCTCAAACCAAGACCTATTGACACTAAAGACTTGTAAGCCGTCACATGCCAGAATCTTCTCGTCCATTTTCCCTCCCCTCAACTTTTGTCCAGCTTTCCTTACTGCCTGCGACGTCACCTAAACAGAAGACATTTTGCCAATCACCAAATGTTGCGGAAAACTACTTCTTCTCGTCCCTTCGGACTGATCAGTAGAAGTCACCTAAGGAGAGCGCGCAAACGAGTTCCACTTCCACTGCCAACAACAATCGGCAATCGTCTACCCCCTCTCCACCTCCCCACCATCAAATACTCGCCTCACCAGAAAGCAACACCATCCTCATTAACGGTACAGCAGCACTTTATGAACTGGCTTTGGTTTCATCTCAACCCTATCTGTCTACCCAACCCTGCACCTTCTCCCTTCCTCTCACAAAAGCTTGATTTCATGGTTCTTCAAAGGAAGCACTTGTGGTGCATCTACCGCCAAGGCCAAGGAGCTATTAGCTCATCTCCTGTGACTTGGGAAAAAGTGAGCAGCATCCAGTGCATAAGAGGTAGAAAGGTGTCGAGCACTGCTGCTCAATCCCACATTTGAGACCCCATGGAAGGGTTCGTACTGGCGGACTGGCTACTGCATGAAGTAGGACGTTGTTCAATCGACGAATACATAGCGCCGAGACAGCACTAACCGAAGGGAGAAAAAGCGATGAGACTTCATCAATTGCGATGTGGGCTTGGTCGAGTACAGGTCTAAGCTTGAAATGCTGCGGCTATTCGGCTGGCTCGTAGGCTGTGGCTTATACTCGATACCGCAATGTTGAAGAAGACTCAAAGATCAAAGAGACTCTTTTTCGTGGGGTGGAGCAGAATATTCCATTTCATGTCCAGCCATTATCTACCCATCTGGCCATCCAGTCTAGTATGCACAATCCATCCATCCATCCATCCACTCTAGCCTTTAAAGCCATGCCCTCCCTGCGTGCATTTCGCATCAGTCATAAGCCCAAGCCTAACCAGACCCAAACGCCAAACCAAACAACCTCTCGCTATGCAACTCAACTCAACGCAAAGCCTCGTTCCCTGCCTGCTTGCCTACATGCCGACCATGTATGTGTGTACCATGTGTAATGCATTGCTCATCATGTCCATAACAAGAAGGCCCAGCCATCCTGTTGTCTGTCTATATGAAGCGTCCATATGCTTCGAGGAAGTTGTTGAATCCTGCTGGAAAGTTTGGAAAGTGGCAAATGTTGAAGAAAAAAGAGAGATATCAGACAGAGTCGTATGTCCAGGTAGGTAGATGTACAAAGCTCCCAGACTTCTCATCACCTCGAGAGAAGCTGGCCCTCAGATTCCGAAAACAAGTCCAGATCCAGGTCAGCGCAAGACTAAGAAGAAGACAAGCGAAGCAAATTAGCGGTCCATTGACCAACCACCTCACTTATCCAAACTCGTCGTATCCTCCAATGGATCCTCATGCTTCGCCACACTGCCCTTCCCACGCCACGTACTGACCGCCGGAATAGCAGCCTTATAGACCTGTCTATCAGTGCCATAAGCTCTGGGCGTGAGCTTGATGAGCGTGTGAAGAGGGACGTTGAGCCATGGTGATTTCTCTTGGTCTTCGTTCATGAAGTAGGCGTAGATGCAGCGGAGGATGGCTTGGTGGGTTACGATGAGAATGTTTTCGCTGCGCTCGAGTTCCATGATGATGGGTTCGAGGCGGATCACTACGTCGCGGTAGCTGTGGGGTTTGTTAGTTGTGGCTCATAGTGGGAAACCGGGCACAGGATTGGAAATGGGAATGTGGGGATGTTGGGGAGGAGACGTACGATTCTCCACCACGGTAGCGGTAGTTATATTTATCTTGATCTCTAGCCTCGAAATCCTCTGGGTATTCTTCCTTGATCTCAGCGTATGTCATGTTGTCGCAGACGCCGGAGTCGAGTTCGTCGAGGGCTTTCCATTGTAATTGGTTCCATTCTTGGGGGAGGTGTTGAGCTGTGGCAATGGTTCGTTGAAGAGTTGATGTCCAGACTGTGAGTGGATGGTCATTTCCCTGGGAGTGTTAGGATTTTCTCAAATAACCTGTGGGAAATGGAGCGTACGTCAAATGATTCCTTGACCAGGTCAGGGAGCTTTCGTGCATATGCCTCTCCCCGTTCTGAAAGCTTGGCGTCTCCACCAATCTTGCCATAGACATTCCACATAGATTCTCCATGCTAAGAAGATTAGTCAAAGTCCTTCAAAACTGGGAGGAGGCTTACCCGTGACAGCCAGATAGATCTCTGCTTTATATGCAAGTTCATCAAGTAATATACCACCCTACTCTGGAGATAATCCTGAATAGCATTGATAATGACTCTCTTCCCCACATTCATGATCTTGAGATATGTCAGATCACTCTCCTCCTCATCAATCGTCTCATACACCTTCTCATAATTCCGAATCCTATTCCGGAAATCCTGCGCCGCCTCCTCTGGATCCTGGCCAACGTAGTCGGGCGATGTAGTCTTGACCTCCAGAATATTGCTCATGATCAATTCCTCATCATCGCATTTGCTCTCGACGAACAATGTCTCGACACCCTCTTTGTCGCAACGTTCCTTGATCCAACGTCTGCGCTTCTTCGTGCTGTTTGTGGCGTCTAGAATGGCGATAATTCCTCCGTCCTTGAACCATTTCAGCATATCTGTGACGGCGGCTTCGGCTGCGGCGCGGCGCATACGTTCGCCCTCGAGGTTATTGACGTCAAAGAAGTCGGCGGAGGGTTGGGCAGCATCTTTACGGCGGTAGTTGCCTACGTTGAAGACGCGGGCGTCGATTGAGAGCCATCTGAGGTAGCGTTGGGCTAGAAGAGTTAGCTTTGGTCCAACAATCATAAAAACAAGTCCAATTGAAGCAGTGATTGTGCAATTGGCATTGCTACATCAGCGAACAGAGTAGCAGCTGCTGCTGAGGGTAGAGAGCTTCGCCAGAAATGGACTCGAAGCTCCTGCAAGCTCTGCATCTGCCATTTGCAGCACAAGTCTGTCCCAAAAATCGAAATAACCTACCCTTTTGTGCAATTAAGCTCTTTCCCCTAGCCGGTAATCCCACCATCACGACACAAATCTGCGTATCCTCGACCTGAACACCCTTTCCATTAGTCTTCCTACTTGGACGTGCGAGCTCCATCTTCGCTGATTCTTCCCAATCTGCGAGCTTTGACGAAATGGAATATTAAGTATCGAACGAATTTGACGAGTTTGCAGAGGAATTGAAGAGGAAATAGGCGTTGTAGATGTGCTGTTGAGGTGATCGCGTGAGGTTTGATCGGGAAACGGGAATTCACGGCTTGCACCGGGCGCTGCCGATTTGCTTGCTTGCTTGCGAGAGAAACAAACGAGGATGTACGACGACAATTGGTCGGTCGCAGACTACGAGAGATTGAAGGGAGAATATATCTTCATGTGGTGTTTGAGGGTTAGGACGGTGAGGTAGAATGTGTGGAGAGGTGAAGTGATGTTGGAGTTGAAGGAAGAGGATCGGGTCGGGATGGTGAAGTGATGAAGGGAACTTTTTAGAGGTCGACAGGGGTTGGGTCGTCCCCTGTAATCCCTGTAGATGCTCACAATTCTCTGCCGAGCTAACCCCGCACTCACTGAGGGGGGAGAAGGTGGACCGAGGGGAAGAGGAGAGTGTGTACGGTACGAGGAAAGGAAGGTGGGATGATGTTCTGGAATATTACGATGAAGGTGTTTGTTTGTCTCTCTTCCAAGATATCAACTTAGACATCAATTCCAATATCACTTCAAAACATCAATTATCTGCAATTCAGAACATAACAAATTCAGCAAAACATGCCTCCACTAGGTTGATCTGCATTACCAACGCAAGACACTGAAATGCATGCAGCTTCCCTTTCCAAGGGTCCACCAAGTCTTTTGTTCCGAGACATGAGGATCCAGCCAGCCCGGTGAGGGTATCGTGACACTGCACTGCAGATGCAGCATACCAACAACAACGACACATGATATCGTCGTACTGGCGAAGAAAGGAGGCTTGACGGTAAATATCATGCGCGGAGATCAGGAGACTTGAAGGAAAGGAGCTCGGTCATGAGACGGAGCTCTGTGGGTTTTGCTTTTTCTTCGATCCTTCTTTTGGACAAACAGGAAGCTAATTCCGAATCCAGACTTTGAATTTCTCAGTTTTCAATCTTCGAAATCTTTGAGATTCGTTCTGTCATGAAATCCCAATCTTGGAGTTTCTGATGTCAAGTCCCAAGCAACCCAACCCAACCCAACAATCCACTTCGCCGAGGGTCGGGTCGGATCGACGGGTACAGACACACCCCAAGAAGAAGATTTAAATCGGATCTGTCATCCCACTCAGAAAGCAAAGAATTCTTCTTGCATATCCGGGTCTAGAGACTTTCTCTGTCTTCTTGCATGAACATTTCCTGTCCTTTGTCTCCTCACCGCTTCAAACCATGCATGAACTCATGCACGTGTTCGGCTGGCTTGGGTGAAGTTCACGATGCCGCCGCGGATATGGAAAGTGGATGATAAAGCAAAGCAGAACGATACACAGTTCGATAAAAGCAAGGCAAAGTAAAGCAAAACGCAGCAAATCCAGCAATGCAAAAGAAAAACATAGGTACGCACATTACCCATACTATATGTCATGCCCCTCTTTCTCCGAACCTCGCCATTGCCATTCCCTCCTGCTGGGATTCCTGCCATGTCGAATCACTCTATTTCTTTCCTATCGACGACAACAATCCGAGACCCAGGAACCAGGTAAGCTCAAACAATCTCAATCTCAATATCGACAGATCGCAAATACAATTGGTTCGAGAACCCGAATGGAACGGACGGAATCGAAATCAAAGTGCAATCAATACCTGGCGATAAGCACAGCAGCAGCAAGCAGGATGTCGTATCTCGTCACACCGCTTGTCTTCCAGGTCCTTTCCTGTTTCGCACGGTTCAAGAATCGAATCGAAGGATAAACTGTAGATTTATTGATAATGTGGACGATTACGAAGGGAGAAAGCCGCACAATGAAAGAAGCAAGTGGATATGTTCCGTGCTGAGACGAGACTTGAGATCTGTCTGTCTGCTGGTCTGATCTGTCTGACTTGGCTTTGCCCCCCTCGTCTCTTTTTTTGCCCAGGTGCTTATCGCGAAGATTTGAATGGATTGTTTTAAAGCGGCCTTGGAAATGAGGGGTTGTGTGCGAGAATAAGCCCGGCGATTTCCCAATCTGCAAGGCCAGGCTAAGACATCAATTGATCTTGGGTAGGATAATGAAATTCTCTTCTAGTAGTGTATGAAGCTTGAGAGATTTCATTTAAGGGTGATTAGATTATGACACCGAGACATTACATGTAATGATATCAATTAAACCACGCATCCATCCCACGCCTATCTGCAAGATGCTTTTTCTTGATGCTTGACGAAATGACGGGATATGCGGCCGCTTTGCCGGGCTTGCTCCAGCCCAACAAGCGAGGGTTTATTCTTAGATCAGACCTCATGCTTCAGACTTCACTCGAACTTCAAACCCTCGCCCAGCATTCCGTCATTATTCCAAGATTCTTATTTCTCCCCGCACAGACTGTACCTCCGTACTTCTACATTTCGATCATCTGTGGCAAGCAAGCGGCTTCTAACTTCAGCCGTGACGCTGCCTCATTCCGTTTCCCCCATACACTACTGCACATTGCTATCGTCTCAATCCACTCCCTACACCCTCTCTAAATTTGTTGCTTGCTTGTATCTGCTCTCCTCACTAATATTCCAGGGCGTCCTGCCTCCACTCGACCCTCATTTGAGCCTCAAAATTCGTTTGAGCGTGAGGCTGAATCATGTCGTTTCGCTTGGCTTTGTTTGGACGAGAAGTCTGAGAGTTGCTTGGCTTGCATCGAGCCCTCTTGTCTGAATCTTTGCATTGCTGCTTTTGAAAGTCTTGAACTTTGCCTGCTCTGCCTGGCTGATGTTACTTGCTTTTGTTTTGTCGCTCTATTGAAATCATGTTATGCTCATACTTTTGAGAGACCAGGCTGGGAATGTTGAGAATGTCACTATTGATTTGACTTGACGACATTGAACTTTAAGAGTTTGCAACCTTGAATCAATTTATGTTAGTCTTTGAGCCTACCGCATAGTATGGGTTACGTAACAAGTCAATTGTGATGATTTTAAGTCTCACGTGAAAGAACTGTTGTGTTGAAGTCATCATCGAGTTGCGTTGCATTGCATTTCATTGTCTCGTTATCAAAGTCAAATCTAACGACAAGCCAAAGAAAACCGAGTGCGCACCCCCATTGTTCCATCTCTCATTGAAGGAAGAATGCAAGTCGCAGATGACCGTAGAGCCAAATGTCCACCCATGTAATGCTCAAAACGCCCTGCTTGCACGACCATCGAATCAGAAGCAAAAGAGAATGCAATATCCATCAGTGCTTCATTAAGCCGTTCATAGCCATCGAGTCGAAAGAAAAGAAGAAAGAAAAATCGTCAAAGAAAAAATCCACCCAGAAGAAGAGTCGAGTCCGAAAGAAGCCGCAGGAACATCCCAGTCCATGATCGAATAACCCACCGCCGCTGGAACCCAACGCAGAATATCCATCCGCCGGTTTCGAGATTATCAACGCAGCAAGCAGAAGCCTAAGGCTCATCATCAGCCGCATAATCAATCTCATTGAGAAGATCCGCCCATTCTCCACGTTCTCTCAATGCATCCTCATCGAATATCCATCCACCAGGTGGAAGACGCATGCCGGTCCCAGGACCATCAGCACCATTCGAGTAGCTGACTGGTAGACCGTGTCCGTCATAGGCACCAACTCCAACGTAGCCGTCACCTCCATAACCTTGGACTGGACCATCTTGCTCGCGGTAGTCTTGCGGATGAACAACGCCGTTCTCATCGACTGCGTAGATATTCCCAGGAATGTTGTCGCCGTACTCGTCATTATCCGTGATTTCGCCATTGTATCCATAACCATCCTCGAAATCCTCTCCATCCGACGAGAATTCATCACCAGCACCAAATTCCTGCATGCCATCTCCTCCCTCCCGAACTGCAAAGTTCTCTCCTTGTACTGGTCTCTTAACATAGGTGGAAGCAGGAGGCGTATAATATGGTCTACCATTATCAGTCTTCTCATTCTGGCGCCAAATCTTGGTGAGAGTAGGGAGACGATCGAGCTTGTGCTTGAAAGGAACGACTTGAAGTTCATGCCACGCGATATCTCCAGTTCCTTTCTTAGCGATGATCTGGTCGATGAGAGCGGACTTCTCGGCGGGTGTGAGTGCGATATGTGGTGGGATGAAATGGCGCAGCATTCCGGTACTGTAGAGGTCGACGCGTGGAAGTGGGAATCGACGTTGGCCTATTCGAATCAACATGTTTTCAAACTCTACCGCTGGATTTTGGATATGAAGGAAAAAGGGGAAAGGGGTAAAGAAGCCAAACTCACGCGTCTTCCTAACTCTCATTTCCCCCTCCATCTTCAACTCCCCCATCTCCGGCCAAAATGCTCTCGTACCCTTCCCATAACCCCCCTTCCCATCCTTCAATCCTTCCTCACCACCAGCCCAAAATTTCGTCTTCTCTCCCAGCACACCACTAAACCCAACATACCCTCCAACTTCAACAGATTTCTCGCCCTTCGAAGCCTTCCTCTCACCTTTAAATAACCAGGTAAGTTCACACCCGGCAATCTTAACCTCCTCCAAACTCTTCAGGTTCACCTTTCCTTCAAATCCACCCATTCCCAAATCCCCACCCAAAGTTCCTGCACCACTCATCAAGACTTCCCTCTCCCTTCTCTCTTTCCGCAACTCCAACTCCCTAATCCTCCCCTCCAAAACCCTCCTCTGCTTCTTCGCAAGATCGCTCGCATACGCCGCATTATGCGCATTATACTCGGTAGCAGTCCTAGGAAAGAATGGACTTCGTACGAGATGGAGGTGTGAGGCGACGGTTTGGAGACGTGTGAATTTCGCGGCGTTGAATGCGGCGGGGGAGATCCAGGATTGGGAGAGCCCGGCGTTGTGTGGTTGTTGGTAAGTGGAGGTTTGATGAGAGGGAGACATGGTGAGGGCGTGGAGTTGGGCGAGGAGGATGGTGTTGATGGCGGTGGGGGAGAGGCTGTAGTCGATGGAGAAGATTGCGAGGGCGACGAGGTTGGTGGTGCTGTTGTTGGTGGAGGAGGAGGGAGGAGGAAGAGTTGGTGGTGGGAGGGAGAGAGGAGGGATGGTGGCGAGGCGGCCACCACGTGGTGTGATGGTGGGGGTTGGCGGTGGTGGTGGTGCGGCTGGGTGAATATGTCAGTTTTGAAGGTGAATTTGAATGTACTGAGGTAAATTCAGAACATTGAATTGGAGGCGGAGTTCACTTACCAGTCGGGGCCGGATCGGAGGGAGAGGAAGCGGCGGCGGCGGCTGGATCTCAAAGGTTAGTATTCTGATATTGCTCTAGAATGGCGGTTTGAAAGTCCTCAGAAGAGTACAGGACATTCAGTAAGGAAATTTTGGCGAAGATGGACTTACCAGGCGGAACAGAACTTGGTGCTGCGGCGGCAGCAGAAGCCGCGGCTGAATGTAGAAGTCAGCATACCCGGAATACTTCTGAAATATTGATTTGAAAGTCCTCCACCCACTACAGGACATTCAAATGTAGTGTATCTGAAGTTCTGAACATTTGAACAAGATATGCATGGGCTGGGATTGGTGTATAAGAAAGAAAGAACGTACCAGGAGAAGGGGTGCCAACCCGCGACGGTCCTATAGAAACGAGAAATTCAGCGAATGCCTCGCAAGATACCTCTCAGTGTTGGTTCAGATTTGCTCAGCAGCATGCAGGCCACATAAACCATCCTGCCATCCCATTCTCCAAGATGGCAACCAAATTCCTCTTTGATATGGTACAGATCCCTCAACCATCTCGTCCAGACTCCAACCTTCGTATGTATCCAGCCCAGATCGTGCAATAGCGCAAGCTTTCATATTCCAACTTCGTATAATATGATTCGAAATGACTCGTCGCTCCAAGAGGGCAATGAAAGCAGGAGAGAAACGTACCAGCATTAGGTCCCCTCGAATGGGGGATCCAGGCCCCAGACATCTCCTTCAGCTGGTGGGGCTGAGGGATGGTGATGTCTGGGAGCTGGATGGCCACCCCAGACGAGGGTTCCTCCTTGCGGCGGAAGAGGCCGCGGATGAAGTTAGTGAGTGCTGGGCAGAAGGAGCGGAGTTAGCTTGTGGTCTTCTTATATGGTGGAGCGAGGAAGGGGGGGCTGTCTCTT
>JAFJYH010000476.1:0-26263 GCA_017365405.1 Cadophora malorum | reverse complement strand
AGTTACAGATCTTATAGGGGGTCCCTAAGCCTGTAATATCTTTAAATTAAGCGAGCCTTTGTTTATGCCATAAGCGAGGTTATGAAGGCTAAGCGAGGCTAAGCGAGGTGCATATTATATTCTTATACTCTACGCTATGCTTATAAGATTGTTATAGCAAAGCAATTGAAATTGTTTAACGCAAATCGATTGCAAATGGTTGTAAAAGCTATTAACAATATAATTAAATCAAATAAATTAATTCCAACGTTGCTTATATTTAGAACATACCTTAAGATAACGGAACTAAACCCTTTTAATCTTATAATCAAACAAAGGGCTGCCACAATTAAGAGAGCGATAAAGGAGATACGCAAAATTTAAATAATTAGGAAGATCAATAAAGCGCTACGTATTTAAAATAGCCTTAACATTATACATGTTCACAATCTTTTTTTGAATGATTCGATACTTATGTATAAAGAAAAAAAAAGATAAAAAAGACCTTATAAATTCCTCGGCATTAAAAGCAAAACGGTTAAAGCCTTAATAAATAACAACTTGATATGCACGTTTAAATCTACATCTATGCAACCATTTAAAACAAACAACTTTAGCATTAAATAAGAAAAAGAAAAGCTACTAGAGGATCTTTCATTAACACCAATAATTGTCTTAAATAAGGAACCTTAAAAGAATAATAAATTTGATTTAATCCCAAAACCTCGCCAACTTATAATAAAAATCTCAAAAATTAAATAGATTATGGACTTATCAACAATTAATAACAACTACAATGCTAAAGCATTTTTAACAAAAAAGGAAATAAAGAATCAAAACTTATTAATTAAGCTTCGCGCTAAAAGTAAGATTATAACGTAAAGCAAGCTATTTCAAATGTTTTGGAAAATAAAATATGAAACTTTAATGGCAAAAGGCGTCTTTATTTTAATTCATCGAAGCAACTTTAGGCTTAGAAAATAACGCATTTTTAAGTCTTGCATAGTAAACAAGGTTAAAAGAAAGAAAATAACAAAGCCATATAAGAAATCTAAACTTGTTATTTAAGCTTTTAATAATAAAAGTAAAAAGAAAATATTAATTTAATCACTAATAATCTAACAAATCAATCAAAGGCTTATTATTTGCATAGCCGTAGCAATAAAATACTTATAACGCCTCCAGCATTTACTTAAGTTGGATATAGTAATCAAAGATATCACGCAAGCTTACATTCAAGCACATACGAAACTAATTCAACAAATCTTTGCATAATTATCAAAGGAAATCGCAAAGAAATTTCTTAAAGGAATAATATTTATGATAATGCTTTTGCTATACAGCATATCAAAATTAGGAAATTATTAATTTAACATGTATTACAAGTATTACGTAAAGAACTTACAAATAAAAACTTTCATATATGATTCATACTTACTTATCACGACAAAAGGTAATCATACGCTTAGAATTATTGAAATGCAAACAAACAATACTTTGATTTTTAGAGATGTTAAGTTTTTGACGAAAGAATAAATAAAGATTAATAAAGCCAGGTTTTTGATAAAACTGGCACAAATCTTAAACCCCACCAGCTCGCTTATATTTAACAATTACATAATAATTATAAATAATAAAAGCTTATATATATCGTAAAAAAGTTAAAAAGCAAAAATTAAATTAGTAAATATTACAAATAAAGATTATAAGCAAGCTTACATAAAGCAACGCGCTTGCGGGGCATACTTAGCTACAATTTGCTAATCAGAAGCTGCTTTTAATTTATCGGTAGCAGCATAACATTAAAATCTAATAGCAAAAGAAATCAAAGCTTTAAATGCACATCTATAATAGCAAATAAATAACTTAAAGAGAAATCTCTAGTACGTTTTTGTAAATCTACAATTAGCTAAAGTTTATATTTTTATTAACAAATTCTTCGCCAATAACAAAAACTTAAGCTTTCAAATTGGATTCGTATTAATTATCGGCACCAAATTGAAGGGGATTACGAAATTTACTTTAATTAAGAACATTATATACACAAGTTTAACGAAATGCAAAAAGGTAACTTATGTTATACTTACTTCAAAGCTATATACTATAGTAGCAAGAGTTGATATGTTAATTACGCTATCAAGCATTATTAACATAATAACTAATAAACTTAAAATCAAGCAATTGCTAACAATTATTTATACCAACTCTCTTTTGCTTTACAAATGTATCATCAAGTTTGATATAATAAAAGAGAAACGTTTAATAATTAACATTATATTAATTTGTTAATTATATAAACGTTAAAAACTTACAAAGATGCAATAAATCGATAAAGTAAGCAATCTTATTAACGTAATAATGAAGGCTAACTTTAACAAAGCTTTGCAAAAGCTTATTAATATTAATAAATTAAAAGTGAAAATAAAGAGATAAGTCCAGCGGCTTACCGGCGTCGATTCAAATGAGTAATAAGGAAGGTTCTTACGCTTGCTTATTTTCTTATATCAGATTTCCTTATATATTTCCTTATAACACTTATTTACATATTTCACATTTACATTTTTTATAGGAGTAAAAGTCAAAAAATGACAAAAAGAACAATTTTTCATTCAAATTTTTACCCTCTAATTTAAAGCACTAATAAGATAACCTTGCAACAATACCCTAACAAAAACCTAGCTGCCAGTTTTATCATAGGGGATTACTTTCATACGGGGATATAAAAAAAATGCTGCCACGAAAAACCAACTTATAAAGCTAATTCAAAACAAGGCCTCAAGTATCGTCCTTATAAATATTACCAGCCTTAAAGGTAGCAATAGCAATAATAGTAACAGCTTTAGCAAAAGTTCTTACTTTAACTTCTTTTTTATTATTATCCTCTTTCTTAATAACGTTAATAATTATAAAATAACTAATGCTATTACGCTTCTTAATTCATCTACTATTATTATTCTTCTTTTTTCGCTTTTTATTAATCGGGAGTTAAGAGGAAGCTAAAGGGATTGCGGCAGTAATAGTAACGGCAGCAAGCATAATAATAAAAAGAATTTGCTTTAATATCTCTTTTATCTTTTATAAAACTCTTATTTAACAAAAAGTTTTATTTAACAAAAAGAAATAAAGAGGAACTTACGGAATTGTTAATCTTAAAAATTATGATGCAATAATGAAAGGTTTTGATTTCGCTTAAGAAAACAGCATTAACATTTTCAGAAGTTTTCGATTTAGCAGCTACGCTAACAAATTTAACATTAATAAAAGTTATAACAATAGCGATGATATCTTTTTAGCTATTAACAAGAATTGCATTAACAAAAGCATCGTACTTTAATATAATAAAGTTTAAAAGCTATAGCAATTATCAACACTAAACTTAAATTAAAAAGGTAGCAAATAAATTGCGTGGCAAAAAAGAAATTGAAAATACTTATTAAGACACAACTTTTTTTCTTATTAATGCAATATAAGTAGCACTTAAATTTGATGTTATCAAAGCAATAATTATAATTCATGTTAATCTTGAGGGCGTTTATGCATCGCATGCATAAATGGCAATATAAAGCAATAAAAGTTTTAAAAAAGATTAATGCAAGCATTATTTATGTTAACAAAAATTTCATATCATTAAATCATCGTCTTTAACAAAGAATATTTACTTGTAAAGTGCTTAATTAATTTGATATAAATTATAAAAATCAAGTAATTAGCAAAGATTTATCTTTAGCAAAGATTAAGCTTATGCTTACAAGTGTAATTGTTGTTATTATTATTAAAGGAGAAATTAAAATTTTTAAAAAGGAAGGCATTATATATACAATTCCTATAGCAAGCAAACACAAAATCTTACCTGAATCGGGAGGATTGCGAGGTATTTGCTTAATAATATTATCCTTTACTTAACATATCTTGCTATTATTATTTGCCATTACGATATCATTTGCTTTCATCACATTATAACACTTTTACATTGCTATCAATAACGCATCAAGTTATTATTTTTTCTTAATTGCACATTATTACAAAAGGAAATTATTGCGTTAAAGTTCTAAAGTCACTTGTTGTTTTTTTTTGTTATTCGGCATAATTATTTGCTTAAGAGTCGGAGGGATATTAAAAAGGAATCAGATAGCTTGCAGCTACAATTTTCTTTCAAAAAAATATATTATTTCTTTTGTATAACTTATTTTGTACTTAATTTGTTGTTCTTATCTTATACTCTTTTATATTTCCATTTAATTGCTACATATTAAAATACATTATATTTCTAAAAGTAATCTTGTTAGTGTTAATTTACAAGACTTATATCAAATGTTTGATATATCTACGCCAAAAGCTAATTAGTAGCTAAAGAGATTTCAAGGGAATTATAACTACAAGTATAAATCCTTTACCTTCTTGCATTCTCTTAATTAAAAAACCTAAATATATTGAACTATTATTGCACTTATTTTTGCTACTTTTATTATCTTTGTGATATCACATACCAATGCAAACCCACAAAAGGTAATTAAGATTTGTTTAGAATTTATAATTAAGCTAGAAAGAAGGTAAAAGAGAAATAGGGGTTAAATACAAAGGGCTCTTAAGGTAATTTCGCTTGGCGGAGTTATTACCCAATTAGGAAGTGCAGCTTCCAGAGCCTCAAGAACCTGTCTGTCGTCACAAATATTATCGAATCGTAATCGTAACGTAACGTAACATAACGTACTAATAATAACGCTGTAAGAATTGATTCTAATATAATAATAATATAATTTAAGAAGAATGAATTAAAAAAGAAAAGTAGCTGGAGGCTAGTCCTTAGCGATATACTCGATAAGCGAGCTGAGCTAGTCGAATTAAAAAGTGCATGTGCAGGAAGATGTAGCCATATCATTACACTTATATTATATTAATTAAAATTGTATGAAAGTAATTAAGATTCTCTTAGAATTTATAATTAAAGTAAAAAGAAGGTGAAGGAAAAATAAGAGTTAGATATAAAAGGTTTTGAGGTAATCTCGCTTAATAGGGTTATTATCCGACTAAGAAGTGCAGCTCTCAGAGCCTTAAGAGCCTATTTGTCGTCATAGAAAAAGTAATCAAATTCGCAATTATGATATAATTATTTTTACTTCTTGATATAATTACTATATCGTAAAGTAGAAAGACTGCAAAAGAAAAAAGCCAATTGTTATAATAGTTCTTGAAAGGTAATGAGGATCATCGGTTTATAAAGTAGCAGGTTTACATGGGCAGATAGCGTTCTCGCGATTTCTTTCCGAAGGAGTACGTCTGATGGAAACGGTGAGTCATGTACGGTATGGAAACATGAAGAGACACACAGCTTGTCGTCAAGTTTATTGTTGCCGAAGTTCTGACTATGAAAACGATTACATCGCCACTACTAACCCTTTTTAGAACGCACGAGTAATGGGCATAAAGACCAGATCAGAGGTGGATGCCTCTCTCTAAGTGTAAAGATATCAAGGCAGGTCGTCGAGTATTTGAGATGATTCTGAGAAAATTTGTTTCCACAACCTGGGATTTTTCCTCGTCATCAGCACAAGTCTCGTTTAACTTTCAAGATGCATTGCTTTGGCGCCAGGGTCTTGTGATTCAGCATTCGGGCCAACCTTTTGATGGCTACTGGGTCAGGATAGCCTGAAAATAGGTTATGCTACCTCTGAAGTTGCCTGAAAGCAATGTAGTCGATAGTTGAACGGTCGTTCAACGGGGTAATTTTGAGGCTCTTGAACCAACTGACGTTTCTAGAGCTAAGAACGAACTACAATGCATTTTGTAAGCATCCAAACAAACGTAACGAGGTCGTTGCCAAAAACGGACAGACAAACGTATCTATAAAATTGCCTTTATTACGTTTTCAATTGCTTTTTCAATACTCGGCTCCCTTAAAATGATATTTTGTTGAACCTCCATATCTCTCACTTCAAGCTTTCACTTAATTAGACCAGTTTACAACTTCAAGCACTTTAAATATTTAATTATTTGTATGCCCATCTTATTCTGATGATTCGAAAGAGTGATTTTTGCTGCAAAAAACGCGCGTTCTGAATTAGAGGACATTGCCGGAAGAGAGAGTATATCAAAAGTCATTCGAGAGAGGTTTGGAAAGGATTTTTATTACGTAAGCTCAAGCTACCAATCAAGAGCGTTGTCATAGCCGTAAACACACTCCGTCTTGCAATATTGGTCATATTCGTTTATAACAGATGTCGGCATATCAATTCAACGCAGCTAAAGCTTGAACTCGTTATTAGAAGATGTATAAAGCGCTGGAGCAATCGAAATAATCGATTTTGGCTTATATTCATCCTCCTAAAGCTTCTTGACGCTTGCCTTTGCCTTCTCTTGCCAAAAGGGCCTCCAGAATTGCTCAATATACAACCATTTGCATGCAAGATTTAATAAGAGAGCCGCAGCATAAGTTGAAGATTCGTCGCTTTTGCCATAATATTTATCCATCTTTTGCCACTTTGAATTAACCATAGCAAATATCTTGACGTCATCTTTATACTTCTCTTTTGCTTTTTTAAAGTAAGCAAATATAAAGTTTATTAAAGGGAAAACTCGATCGAGAGAAGCTCCGTAACCTTCAAGAAACTTGGTGAATAACTTGAGAACACCTAGAAAGCTCTTAATCTTACCTAAAATCCTCCATTCTTCCGTGTCCAAGCGATCCCGTTTAATCTCTACCTCTCCATAAGTTGTAAAATACTCTTCAATCGCGTCTTGCAATAAAAGCGCAACCTTTAGCATCATAAATCAAAAATTCCAACGCGTTAAGTTATCTTTGTGTAAGTAACAATTTCCAAACAAAGTGAGAAACTTTTATAAACGTAAAGTATTACGTTAAATGAAAACGACGAAATTATGAAGCTTCCCAAGAAGTCCTTTTTAACGCCATTTCCTTATTTATTTCATAGTCTATTATAGCCACCAATTTGTTACCTCTTCGTTATTTGCAGATTCAATAATCTTATCGTCAGTAACAAATAAAAAGGCTTTCGCAAAAAGGTTAATAATATGGCCGGCACAACGTAATCTATAAAAGACAGGGTCGTATCAAATGCTAAAGGATTCACGGAAATCTCACTCAAATTGTTAGTAAAAGCCGTGAAGAAAGCAGTAAACATACCCAGTGCAAGATGTCTCATTATAACGTCGTTATTTATCGCGTTATCCATCATAAAATACCCCAATATCTTTTGAATTTCTTAATCCTTGATTACCTTCATAATTACAACAGCTAGATTTTCCTTTGTTTTATTATTAAAGACCTCTCTTATCCTTGCTATAATTCTCTTTACTTTTCCGTTGGCTTCGACGTAATAAAAGATAATTACGAGTATTAGAAAGCCATTTATTAAAGTCCACATATCGCAGGAGACATATATTTTTAACAAAGCTTCCTTAACGTTATATTTGACTCTCACCTTATAAGCTTTAAATTACCATTCAACCCATATACTAATTATAAAGTGAGACCGAGGGAGCCAGCACGTAATATCAAGGTTGAGATATTCAAGGAATTCGCGGAATTTTTGTTTTTCAACAAGTCGTAAAGGTTAAGAGCAAACTAAAATAAATCTGCAGAAAGTTAGCATTAAAAACAAATAAGAATGCCTATTATACCTAGTGTAAAGAAGCTCCAGCCTATCTAAATTGATAAAATTGCCGTCAATTGACCCCATATTGCGCCGCTTGAATCGAAACTTTTCCCCTATCTTAAATTGACGTTTAAAAACAACTATAAAAGGCTATTAACATGTAAAATCGCTATAAGTAACAACTATACCTTAAGGGTCACCTTTCTTTAATCCATGAGTAGCTAAATAATCCTTCGCAAACCTTATGCCACTATTTATGCAATACGCCTTTTCATAATAATTACAGCGCCATATTTCCTTGCTTATAGTGTGGAGGGGCAAATCCCAAGCAACCACACAACAAGAGAGGAAGCACTTAAGGCATAAGGGTAAACTTGATATAAAAGAACGGTTTGATCAAATCAAAAGATAAGATAAATTTAAGTAGCAGGATTTGTTATTTTGAGGGTAAAAAAAAGAATGTATTAGATAGAAAAATTATCGTTAGTTGTAAGATAAGTGTTGTTGAAAGGAATGAAAAAAAAGTTAGCTTTTATATCGAAGCGGGCTCAGCAAAGCCGCATCCGATAACGTGACATTCAATTACCAAAATCAAGTGGCCTTGCCACATGCGCCCCCTTTTCCAAATAATCAACTTGTCTTCGAGTTACAAAATCATAAATTATAATAACAAAATTAAATAGTTAAGTTACAATGCAATTATGAAGAATGTAATTATGTTAGATAACAGCTAACAAATCAAAATAATCTCACTTTTAAAAGCAAACATTTATTTGCTTAATATCCTCGCCACCAGTAATTATATATATAAATATCCTCTTTCTTTATAACTTGCAACTCCAATTCTTTAATTACATTTCTTTTCTTTTTTCTTTTTAATTTTCAATAGCGCAATTCTTTTGCACTTTTTAACGCTTCCTTCATTAATCTTAAAGATTTCTTCTTATAGTAATGCGTTGTTTAAAGCTTCGCACTGCTGATTTTGCGATTTCAGCTTCTTGCGAGGCAAGGTAAAGCTAATTATTTACCTCGCTTTAATTTAAGCTAATCAAAACTAGTAAATACAAAGTTAAGGCCTTCCTTTTTATTAACAATTCCTTCAAAGTTTTACTACTTCATTTTCTCTTTTTTTAATTGCTTCGCCGTTATCGCCAATTCCTTCGATCGTAAGGCTTGCAATTCACTTAACTTCCCCTCCCAACTTTGAAGCTTTTATTTAGCTAAGTTCTTTTCCTCTCCTTACGCTTCTCTCACAATCGTAAAAAATTTCCATAATAATTAATTCAAGATAATAACCTTTTTTGTAAATTAAAATTTCTTTGCCATAAGCTAACCTTTTGCTAAATCTCCCTTCCTTCCTTTATTGCAATTCTTTAATATTATTATTCAAAATTAAACTTTACGCAATAGCAAGATAAGATTAAATTGCCTCTTTATCTTCAAATCAATTTACAGCATCGTAATTTTAGCTTTTCTTAAAATAAAGTTTCTTAATTATTTTAACGCACCTTAATTATGCTTTCGCTTTTTTATAAATTCCCATTGTTATTATTTTATCGCTTTATAACTTTTAAAGTTAAGCTATTTCCTTTTCTAAACTAATTATCTTTCTTTTGCCCTTCTTTTTTCACTTCTTTTTCCTTTCATTGCAAAGTTTTACTAACATTATATCAAGTTCGTTTATCTTTTGCTTTTCAAAAAAGTTAATACTTTGCTTTAATATTTAAAAAAAAGCTTTAAGCAACGCGTAACCTTTTACAATGCTCCATGCAACCTCCACCTCTTAAGTTTAAAACATATTATTACACACGGTATTAATCTTTCTTTAAAAATAAAGCCTTGTGAAACATAAGGTCATTCAAGCCTTAAATAAGCATAAATAAGAATTTAACATTTTACGCCCTAATATCCATAACCCCAGCAAAGTCCAAATCGATCTTCTCCTACGCTAACAATAGGCAAGCTCCTTTCCTACCCTAACCACAAATATTCCGCGAACTTTTTTAACATTCTTCTTTTCTTTTTTACCTTGTAACAATCTCTTGCCTTAACAAATATATACGCATGCATAAATATATATTTATATAAGATTAGCAATAATAAAATGGGATTTAAAAGTATTAAGCAATTGGTAACTTCATAATAGTTTTGAAGAAAGCGAAAGTTAACAAATTAGTCTTTGGCAATAAAGGTTGCTAAAGCTCTTATTTGCTAGCATATAATTTTTTTTAACCTTATCGTTATTACTAAGCCGTAAAACCTATTAAAGTTAACAGAATTTACAAATTATACTTGAGGTTTAAGATTAGCAATACGCTCAAAAAAGATAGGGATTCTTTTTAAATTAAGTTACTCATTACGCAACCTCCAAGTTGCTTAACCCAACTTCAATCCAATATAAAAGCAAATTTAACTTTCTTATTTTCAAAGCATTTAACATACTAAAACTTATCATATAGAATTTGATTTTGATTTAATGATAATTTTGAAAATGTCTAATAACTCTAAAAGACGTATAAGCCCATCACTAACTCCATTATCTTAAGGACCTCTTGAAACTATTCAACTTCAATTATTTGATGCTAGCTTTGACTTTAGGCCAATACGCAAGCTTACAAATTTAAACGCCATTATACTATATCTTTACTTTTTGGCTATATCTCCTATTAGCATTCAAATTGCGGCATATTTATGCTCTTTCCACCTACTCGCCTTCACACTTAAAAAATCGATAGTGATATAAGTTAAGCCCAAACTTAGCAAGCGTGATCGGGGAAAATAGCGCAGCCTTTTCAAAATAAATATAAAACTCCTTCCTTAAAAAGGTTCAATTAAAAGTTATCAGCTGATAATATATTCAAACTTCTAACAAAAGCATAAGCACATCTTGCTTTAGTAAAAGATAAAACTAAAGAACTTTTGCTTATAATAAAACCTGAGCTAATTAATATTAATCTTCTTGAAAGTTACAATAAAAGTCTTACTTGGTAGGTAATTATTAAGAAGGCAAACATAAAGGCAATCTTAAGTCTGAGGCAATATAAAAGCGCCCTAGTTTTATTATTAGCTTTTAAGGGGAAATCAATTTCATGAGATTAGTAAAGCCGCCTACTCTATCATTTTCCGCCTACAAATTCCCTCTATTATTCTACTTCTTACTATAAATCAAAGATCTTTATTTACCAGGTCAAGCATTGCTATAAGAGGTATTGTAAGTATTAGCAACAAAGTAGTTTTAAAAAAATAAACATTTTAAACGTTAGATATCGCTTCTAAAAGGATTCCATTGCTAAAGGATTTGATTGCTTATTTCGGGAAAGCGACGCTTAAATAAGACTTGCTTTTGCAGCAAATTTGGCATGTAAGGGAAGGACTTTTCACTGCTCACTTCTAAAGTATATTGCTTAAAGCCACTGCATTTGTTATGAGACATACAAATTAAGTCTTAATCACCTTTCTTTAACAAAATAACCAATAATTTCCTTTTTAAAAGGTATTATAATAACAAAGAGTTTTATAATCTTTATTATACACTCAAAGGAGTTATCAATATTAGTATAAATAGCAATTAAATGTAGAAATCATTAAGCTTCACTTTGTTTTTATGCTTAGCTAATTGCCTCGTAAAGCCAGTTCTTTTCTTTAAGTTATCAAGGAAGTTTTGGCTCTTTATTTCAGCGTTTACTTGTCGAAACACAGCATCTTGAATAGCTGCTTTAATAGGTAATTCATTGATTAAAAAGTTGCTCTTTGGTGCACCTTATGCTGGCTCTGCTTTTTGCTTTTAATTCCAAGCTCAGCGTTTGTAATATAATGCTAAAGAGGTTTTCGAAACCGCTAAGAAATTCATAGCAAAGCGTTTTTATAACGGCGATAAAGTATATCTTAAAAGAATTGTTATTGCTAAATAAGGGGTTTCAATGCTTTGCTATTGTTATTTAATAATGCTTTGTTAGCGCTTCGTTAGCACTAATTTCCACCCCCCTCTTTAAATAAGTAATGCATCCTTATACTTATTCATCCGAATCATTCACAAATGCCTTATATTGGCTCTTTTGTTTAAGCGTTAAGATAAGTATTTTGATTATTATTCCATCTAGCCTTATATGTTATTTAATAATATATTCAAAGTTTTCCAAATTTAAAAAGTTAATTAATGAGATATTTTTCCTGCTTGAAGCAGCGCCTATATTATTAAAATGCTGTTTTGAAATTTCATCTTTAGCATTATAAATAAAGTGCTATCGCTTATGGAAAAGTTTAAGTCGATTTCCAGCGTATGTCTCCTTAAGTCAAGGGCCGTTATTTTTTAATTCTTTTAAAACATAATACCCTTTACTATTAACTTCAGCAATCTTATATAATTCAAGTTACCAAAAGTCCAATGTCTTATCAAAGCTCTTGTTAACTTCTCTTGAAGCATTGTACCTTAAAACTAAATTTTTAACTCTCAAAAGCCAATATCGAATGTTATAATTAAGATCAAAAGCTTTCTTCTTTTCCTATCTTTAGCGTGTTTTTTAAAAGTAAGCTTTATTTAAATAATTTTGCCTAAGTTGAAATTAGGTAACTTGAAGCTAAATAAGTTTGCTGCAGTTTTCGATTTCTTTAATAAACAAGCTCCTCCAAGTAAAGTAACAAGTTTCCATAAGGAAAATAAGCTCTCTCCTGTAGATCAAATAAAAGGGCATATAATTTGTAAAAGCGTTTGTTGTAATTCAATTAGCAAACAATATCGCTAGAAGGTTTACTATCCACTTTCCCTCTATTTTCAAAAGTGCGTTTTTAATCGATCCATAACCTCTCTTAATTATTCCGTTAGCCTTAAGGTTATAAGCTAAAACTTATATCCTTTGAATTTCCATTTTATTAAGTAGCCAAATAATTTTCTTTATATTTTCACCCCCTCCGTTAATAACAAGCCTTCAAAAGAATCTATAGCGACATATAATATCTTACCAAATAAATTTAGCAATTTGATCTGCTATTTTTAAAAAAAGTGCTTTAGCTTTAACTTATTCACTTATATTATCTCAAGCTATTACCAAATACTTCTTCCCATTTTAAGTAAGCATATAAGTAATATTAATAACTCACTTCTTTATTAAGCCGTTCAAAACAATGGGAAAAAAAGACTCTTCTTATCTCCTAGCATCTCGATGTTAACATTTAATATAAGTTTTGATATATTCAGCAGCATTCTTATAACACCCTTTTTAATAATACCTTACTAAAACTTGGTGATATGTACTTTCTTACCCTTTATAACCCAAATCGTCATAACAATTTTTAAGAATTCGGCTCTTGTCTTTATTAGTATTAATAACAAGCTTTGTAAGCAAACTTCTCGCTAGTAACCTCCAAACTTTCCCACTATAAACATCGTAATTCAAAGCCTCTCATTTAAATTTCCAAAAGTCCCTTTTATTCATCGCCTTTAAAGTTTTCATTATTATAACATATTCAACGATTTTTAAGAAGTCTTCGCTATAATCCCTAAAAGATACTAGCGAAATTCAAAAGTTTTCTTTATTGCTTTCCGTATCTAAACTTAATATTAAAATCTCTTCATCCTTTTGAAATCTCTAAACTCGCTCTTTCATTTCCCTAAAGATACCACTTTATCTCTTTAGCTTAAGGTTTATAAAAGCTTCATTTTCTTTTTCTTCGATGGCTTCAACAAGGTAAAATTCATATGCTTCAAGCTCAGTAAAAATCCAATCTTTATTATTATTCTTTTTAGCAATGTCTAATTCTATATCTTCAAGATGTCTAAACCTTTTAAAAAAAAAGTCGACAACGATATACGTAACGCCTTTAACATATCGAACCTCGAAATCAAAAAGCCTAATCCAAGTAAGCCAACGTATAAGCATAGCACTAGGGTAATCATAAGCAGCTCCATTCAATTAGGCCACCAACGTATTAGTATCTATTTCTATAACAAAATGCACTTCAATAAGCCAAATCTTTAGCTTTTTTAAGATATATAGCATTCCTTTGCACTCCCGCTTAATAATATTATAATTGCGTTTCATTTTACTCCAAAAGTTACTCTCATAACAAACAAGATGTAATTTCCCATTATCTTTGTCTCTTTAAGCTAAGAAGCCTCCCTAACCATCACCACTAAAATCCATTAAAATCATTATTTTTCCAGCATCTTTATTATAATCGATCTTATAAAAAACCGAAGCAAAGCACAAAATGTTTTAAAGTTATTTCTTAGCTTTTCCTTAAACATTCGAATCTTAATAAAACGTGATTCTTTTCCGGGTAAGCAAATAAAGGGGCTTTGCAATTAGCCAAAAGTCTTTAATCTAAATGCGAAAGTAAATTACTAATCCAAAAAATCCCTTCATTTCTTTAATATTACTTAGCTTAATCCAATTTTGCACTTTAAGTAAGTAAGTAGCTGAAAATTCCCATCTAGCAAAGTTTATAATATAACTAACAATATTCATTCCATTTCGGCAAAACTAAAACTTGACTCTAATAATAGCTTCAAATCGCTTTAATCATTCAAGAATCTTATTAAGGTTAAGAATATGCTTCAAAACAAACCGCCAAATCCCAAAGTAAGCTTCTTATTATCCGTAATTTATAAATAACCCTTTTATACCAATATCATCAAAAAAAAGCATTACAATATTAGGGATAATATCTTTTAAGATCTTAATAATTATTTATATAAATTAAGCCACCGAATTAGTACATCCTTAAAGAAATGTAATGTTTTTAATTAAGCCAATATTAAAAACCCAAAAAGCAATCATATCCCAACTAGCTTGATATAAGATTTGTTAATTATATTCGAAATAAAGGTTTATTAAGCTTGCAATGTGACATCCAGCGAATTCCTCGAAAAACTCATCCACAAAAAAAGGTAAATTAGCGTCTCTTCAAATTATCGCATTAAGCATTATTACCAAATTAATAAGTTGATATTTGCCCAGCTCTTTCTTTTTAATTAAAAACCAAGCATTCCGATATAATCCTTTTAAAAGTTCTAAAATTCCTTTATTAAAGCAATCTTATACTATTTTCATAACTTCCAAAATTAATACTTAAAGTAATAGGAAATTTGATGCTTACCATGCCTTATACGAAATTATCTTTAAAACTATTAAAAGAAAAACATCTTCATGAAATTGTTTATACTTAAGCTACTTAAAGGAAATAATATCTTTTCGATTAAGCATTATCTTATCAAATAACACTCTTTTTTTTGAAAGAAGCATATCTCTCACATCAAAATTAGCAAATCTTTTTAAAATAAATCAGGTCCCACAAGGAATTGCTAAAAATCAAAGTAAAAGTAAATGTTAATATTCTTCGACTTGCTATTACAAGATATCTCAAGCCTTTAAACATTCGTACCAATTATCCCTTCCCCTTAAAAGGTCACCAATCCTATCAACTTCATTTATTAGTTGCACTTTCTTAGCCTTCGACTTATACATCATCTATACTTAACAAATTTACTCGTTGAATTTAAAAGGGTTATCAAATTCTAAGTTCTTGTAATTTATAATGAAATCGAAAGTTAACTTTAGGTTCGTTATTTAGCTACCTTCAAGTAAGGCTTTTAAATTCTTAAAATCAGCCGTCCAAATGCAAAATTCTTGTTATATATAAGATTAATGCAAGTATTTCTTTATTAAAATTTCCGTTCTCGATTCAACAAAATCGTTTCCGCCCTCTTCTTCAAAACGCTTGACCTCAAGCAAGGAGGTGTAGCTATTAAAGCATTCAACTATACTAATAGCATAGCTTTAAATATTATCGATTACTTGTTTTCCGATAACTTATCTTTCCCCTCCAAAATATAATTATCACTTTAGCTTTCGTTATGCTAAATTCGGCCGATTCCATTCTTGCTTTTTATTGCAAAGATATCTTTTGCTTTATAAGTAGCAAAATTAATCTAAATTATAAAATCTCGAATTAATTGATAATTCCAAAGTTAAGCTAAAACCAATTCACCTTTTTTATCCAAAAAGTATCAAAAAAAAAGTTTTGCCTTCCAAAAAAATAAAAAGCCTAAAATTATCTTAATACCTAAAATATCTATAATATAAAACCAAATGCGAACAACTAAGTTTTCAACTATAACAGCAATATTATCCGCGTAATCAATAAAGCAAGATTTTGTTTTAGTAATAATTTTCAAGGCTATACTTTGACTTTTGGTAATTGGTAAGCCTAACCGGATTGCCATTTCCAATATAATATAGCTAATTTCGGCTTTATTATCAAAGGTAGCTTTTACGTTGCTAATTTTAATGTTTCTAAAAATTGTAATCATTATTTTTGATATTAGTAAGTGGAAAGTTGCCAATTAATTTCTTTTCATATTTAATAAGCATACTTTAACGCCTTCAAATAAAAGAATTAGCAAGTTGCTTTTAATAAGCATATCTTTTCATAATTAAGTAAGCTTTAAATAATAGCATTTAATCATAACGATAAAGATCACTAAAAAAAGTCTAATAGTAAGTATAATTCCAAATGTTAGCTAAAGTTAAAAACCTTTTATAAGTCTATTGTAAGCTGCTGAAATTTCCATTTGCTATAGCTTTTAGCAAATATAAAGCTTTAAAGCAAAATCCGGCTTAGAGATGCTATAATAAATACTTATCCGTTTAACCTAAGTGCGATACTTTTTGCTTTACCCTAAAGGAATATCTTTCTTATAACGCTATTTAAACTTTTCTTTATTTGAAATAAAAATAAGTTTGTTATCTGAGAAATAATCCTTTTATGCGGCATTCTCGAATTCATAATTATTAATATTTAAAGGAATTGAAATAATTAATAAAGGCCATTTTAAGATAAAAACATCTTCATTATCAAAGTAACTCATGCAAAGTGATTCTATTATAACATTCTTTAACTATCTTTGCATCTTTTAATTAATATTCTAAATTCGAAAAGTAATTAACCTTGACCTATTTAATAACATATAATATTCCCCTAAAGTAAAATTTCCCGAAAATTTTATTTATGCTAGTAGTTTATCGATTACTACGTTTAGCTTATAATTTCCCCTATTTAAGGCTTCTTGCATTTTAGGACTTCATAAGGGAACCTTTTGAATAAAAGTCGGTAACTTTAAAAGTAAGCTTGTCGTGCTTACTAAATTTAAGGGCTTTAATACTAAGGGTTTCTTTGCTTCAAGAAGTGAGGCAATAGCTATTAACTTTTTAATAATCCTTTTTGTGCCTTGAGCAAGGATTTTTAAAGGGGCCCTTTTAATAAGTTTAGGGGCGTTGATTTTTATTGGCTTAATCCTTTCCTTAGATACCCCTTCAAATCAAATAAAGCTTTTGATTTTTTCTTAAACTTTTAACCTTCCATAAGAAGTCTAAGCCTTAATTTGCTCTTGCAAGCTATTAGATGCTTTATAAGGTTCAACCCATGCTGGTATTTTTTATGCTTTTGTTTCCACAAGCTTTACAAATACAACCTCTAAGTTATTATCGTTTTCAATAATAAGGTTTTAAATCTTAACAATGCTTTCCTTACTATAATCCCTTTATTTAAAAATATCTAAATCGCTTTCAAGCTTTCAAAAAGCTTTAATACTCCTTATATTACTTTTCAAATTTAAAGCGTACAAGCTTTCTTAAGCTAAAGCAGCTTCCTTTAATTGCTCTAGCATTTCTTGTACTGCTTTCGCTCGTCTTTTAAGATTTATATTATGGCAGGGCCACTTGATTTTGGTAATTAGATGTCACGTTATCAGATGCGGCTCTGCCAAGCCCACTTCAATATAAGAGCCAACTTTCTTTTCATTTTTTTCAATAACACTTATCTTACAACTAATGATAATTTTTTATCTAATATATTCTTTTTTTTACCCTTAAAATAACAAATCCTGCTACTTAGATTTATCTTATCTTTCGATTTAATTAAACCGTTTTTTTATATCAAGTCTACTCTTATGCTTTAAATGCTCCCTTTTTTGTTATGTGGTTGCTTGGGATTTGCCCCTCCATATATTTATAGTGATTAATGCAAGAACAAATTCTTTATAAAAGAAAAACTAAGTATAATTAAATGATATAAGTTTTATGCTAATAAAATATATATAAGGTTCAAGGAATAATAATTATATGAATTAAAAAAGCTATTTACTTAATTATCTTGCAACCTTTAATACAAAAAACAAGTACGGCGAGGTGTGATCGTTTGAGAAGTAAAAGACAAGCCTGTCAATGAACCGAGATAACCTCTATTCGTATCAAAGGAACTTCCGAGGTATTGAGAGATTTGAGCCTTCGCTTTTAGCAATTTTAACTCAACGCTTTATATTATTAAAACGCATTTTCTTCCTTTTGGTTTTAGACTTTTTGATAATACTTCTAGCTAGTTAATAAACCTCACAAGCATAAAGTAATTAAGCGCTAGCTACCGGAATAAGTAGACCTTTGAAGATAAAGCTAAAAAAAGGCAAGTGCTTTTAGTACAAAAGTATTTATCTTGCGCATTTTATGTATTTTCTTTTTTTCAACAAGTTTGCTATACTTAAATCCCTTTAGTACTTGTCTTGATGTTTCATTTGCATTACATTGTTTGATTTTTATTGCTTAGTAATTTAAACCAGCTTCTTATATTAATAATTTCATTTAATGTTTGTTTTTAGCCTATCAGTTTTATAAGCGAAATATCTGGGAAAAGGAATTTGGGTATCAGAAGCTTAAGCGCCTCCAACAGCCATAGCGTTATCAGGAGCCTCCAGCGCTAAAGGTATTTGGGAATTTAAAGAATGTTTTTTTTTCATTGTTATTTTTCCTTTATTTGCATATGCATAATATTTTCAATTAATTTTCTATATTTCAATCACTAACTTTTACTAAATCTTTACATTTTAAGATTACTAAATTTCTTTACAAAATAACGACGCAAGACATTAAAAGTGAACTTTTTAAAAAGGGGAACTATTAAGCTTTTACAACTAGCATATTCCTTAACGGAATGCCTAACTTTTAAGCTAAAACTTTTAAAGTCTTTAAAGCTTCTTTCCTTTTAAAGGGGAATAGCAACTTTTTTAAGCAATCCAACTTTAAAATCAAATTTCGCTTTACTGATAGCACTGAAGAAGACACTGGAAAAGGCAAGGGAAAGGTTATTTCTTTAGCTTCAAATAGTGATTTTAAAGAAGCTGGACTTTCTAAAAAATCACATTATATCGACACTTCCGATATTCACAAGCTTTAAATACACCTAAGTCAACTTATGCTTGCCCTTGAAACCGCTAAAACCCTTACATTTAACGAAGCTAAAATTACGGCATTTCTTAAAACGATTAACAAGATGTTTGCAACGCATGATATCATTAAAGATCAAAAAAAAAAAGCAATAAGTTTTAAATTACTCATTCCTTTTAATAGCATAAAACTTGGAACAAGTTAATTACTATCGGCAACTATCTTACTTAGATTTTTATTTAGCAGCTCGCAAAAAATATTAAGGCCAAGATTCCTACTATCGTTTTTACACGATAACCTACCTTAATTCGATTATTCAAAACTTTAAGGAAGTTTAAAATCAAACCAGCACTTACACTCAAGCATAACTTTAACACTTTTTAAAGTTATTTCAAGAAGTGGTATATAATTGCAAGCAAAAGGGAAATCTTATGAAAAAGATAATAACATTAAAGTTCATTATTACACTTTCAAAACACTTGCAAAAAAAAGCTATCGTAGCAGCTTAAAAGCTTGGGAAGAAGTTTGATTAAGACAATATTATGCCTTTTAATAAAGTCTTCGATAATATAAAAACTTACGTTAACAATAAGAAAGACTTTAACGAACTTTTAAAAAAATAAGAAATAGCTACATCGAGAGGGTATCTCAGAAGTGGAATTCACCAGAACATATTTACTAGCCTTATAACCATTGGAATTTTATTACCTGGAGAGCTTAATTACCAAGCTGACTTTATTAATTACAAGGATAACTCCCCAAGGAAAGTTATTAATAAAACTTTTCAACAAGAAGGGCTGCAGCGAGAGCTCCTTACGGCTCAAGTCTTAAGCTAAAAGATAATGCTTACCTTATAGCATCTTGTTGATAAGGTTTAAAATGCTATTAAAGATAAACTAGAAATTATCACTTAAAGACTCGATTCTTTACGTATTTTACACGCTATAACTAAAAAAGCTCAAAATGTGGATCTTATAACTAAGATCAATAACCTAAAGCTTTATAAAGCCACTCAAAATATGGCAACTATACAATATAAGCAAATGTCTTACAACAAGTACAAGCACTTTAAAAAACCAGCTACAAAAGGATATAAATAATGCAATAACAAGCAAGAACCTAGCATGAGATAGCAAGCGTAACATAATTATATAAATTAATGCTACAATTATAAAAAGTTCATTAGCTTTGATATTATTCACAAATCTAATAAAAACAATTATATTTGCATCAAACCGTTCAAGAAAAGCAAGAAAGCTTACCCTATATCGTTTTCAAATAACAGCAAAAGTCGCCAAGATCATATTATTTAGCAAGTACTTAACATTATTAATAATATGGACCTTGAAAGACGAGCGAAAGCAATATAAGAAATGCTAAAGCAATTAAAAGAAGCTACCTTAGCTTAAAAAGACTTATACGCTTCAAACTTGGGAAATAATATGAGAAGCATTGAAGCTTTTTAAAAGCCTGAAAGCAATTCAGACATTTTCAAATAAAAAAACTATAGCAAAGAAAATATCGCTAAAATTCAAAACCTTATCACTAAAAACAATAATAACCTAAAAGCTATATCTATAAAGCTTATGAAAACAAAAGCACGAAAAATACTAGCACAAGCCAAACCTTATAAGGCATCTAATAACTTGCAAGAGCGAATCAAAGCTTAGGCTTTTTACGAAAGGCTAAAGGTTTAAGAAAAAATCAAAAGCTTTATTCGATTTAAAAAGGTATCTAAGGAAAAGATTAAGTCAATAAAAATCAATACCCCCGGACTTATTAAAAGAGCCCCTTTAGAAATCCTTGCTTAAAGCACAAAAAGGATCATTAAAAAGTTAATAACTACTACCTCGCTCCTTAAAGCAAAAAAACCCTTAATATCAAAGCCTTCAAATTCAATAAGCATAACAAGCCTACTTTCAAAATTACCGACTTCTATTCAAAAGGTTCCCTCATAAAGTCTTAAAATGCAAGAAGCCTTAAACAAAGAAAATTACAAGCTAGACGCAATAATTAACAAATTACTAGCACAAATAAAACTCCCGGAAAACCTTACTTTAGGGGAATATTATATGTTACTGGATAAGCCAAAATTAACTACTTCCCGAATTCAAAATATTAATCAAAAGATGCAAAGACAGTTGAAAAACGCTACAGTGGAATCACTTTGCGTGAGTTACTTTGATGATAAAGACATTTTCATTTTAAAATAGCCTTTACCGATTATTTCAGTTCCTTCAAGTATCGACAATTATAAATCCGAGAATGTTGCATAAAGGGATTACCTTTTAGATAACGAACTTATCTTTACTTCAAACGAAAAGAAATCTAAATGGCGTTATAAAAAAGATACCCCTTCAAAGCAAAGCAAAAAGTACCGCACTTAAATCAAATGGACAAGTACTTATCATAATATCTCTAAGCTGGACCTCGCTTTAAAGCTTTATATTCGCTAAAAGTTATAATGAATAGAAGTCTTAGCAACTCATAATAAACTTATAAAAGGTTTTTAGCTTTGGTTAGCATTTAAAACTGTACCTATTATTGGACTTTTTTTAGTAATTCTTATTGCTATAATTAAATGTTATTATTTAAGATTTATTTAGTTATGGAAAGATGTGCTTATTAAAAGCAATTTGCTAACTCCTTTATTCGAAGGCGCCGAAGTATGCTTGCTAGATATGGAAGAAAACTAATCGATAACTTTTTACTTACTAATATCAAAAATAGTAATTACGATTCCTAGAAATATTAAAATCAGCAACATAAAAGCTACCCTTGATAATAAAGCTAAAGTTAGTTATATTACATTAGAAACGGCAATCCGATTAAGCTTACTAATCATCAAAAGTTAAAATATAATCTTGAAAACTATCACTAAAACAAAATCTCACTTCATTAGTTACGCAAATAATATTGCTATTACAATTGAAAACTTAATTATTCGCACTTGATTTTATATCATAAACATTTTAAATATCAAGATAATTTTAAGCTTTTCATTCTTTCAAAAGGCAAGATTCTTTTTCCAATACCCTTCAGATAAAGAAAATAAATTGGTTTTAGCTTAACTTTGAAATCACCAATTGGTTCGAGATCTTATAATTTAAACTAATTTTGCTACTCATGAAGCAAAAGACATCTTTGCAATAAAAAGCGAAGACGGAATCGGCCGAATTTGGCATAACGAGAGCTAAAGTGATAATTATACTTTAAAAAGAAAAAACAAGTTATCGGAAAACAAATAACCAATAATATTTAAAGCTATGCTATCAATATAATTAAATGCTTTAATAATTATATCTCCTCGCTTGAGGCTAAGCGTTTTGAAGAAGGGGGTGGAGACGATTTTATCAAATCGAAAACGGAAATTTTGATAAAGAAATACTTGCACCAATCTTATATACAATGAGAATTTTGCATTTGGACGGCCGATTTCAAGAATTTAGAGGCCTTACTTGAAAGTAGCCAAATAACAAACTCAAAGTTAACTTTCGATTTTATTATAAATTACAAAAATTTAAAACTTAATAACCTTTTCAAACCTAATAAGCAAACTTATTAAATGTAAACGATATATAAGTCAAAGGCTAAAAAAATGCAACTAATAAACAAAGCTAACAAGATTAGTAACCTTCTAAAGGGAAAAAACGATTGGTATGAATGTTTAAAGGCTTAAGATACCTCGCAATAGCAAATTAAAAAATATTAACATTTACTTTTACCTCGATTTTCGGCAATTCCTTATGAAACCTGATTTACTTTAGAAAGACTCGCTAATTTTGATGTAGGAAATATGCTTCTTCCGAAAGAAAAAGTGTTATTCGATAAGATGATGCTTAATCAAAAAGATGTTATTTCCTTTAAATGACCTAAATGTAGACAGTTTCACAAAGATGTCTTTTTTCCAGTGATCTTAAAGATAATTCCGCATAAGGCATGACAAGCACCAAATTTCCCGCTACCTCAAGCATTAATCCCGGAAGTTATAAAAATAGTACAAGATTACCTTAACAAAAAATTTTTAAAACTTTTAAAAAGATTATATCGAAATGCTTAATTTTTAATCAAAAAAAAAAGCTAAGCAAATATTAACTTATTAATTTAGCAACAATGCTTAATGCGATAACTTAAAAAGACGCTAATTTACTTTCTTTTATAAATAAGTTTTCTAAGGAATTCGTTGGATATCATATTACAAGCTTAATAAATCTTTATTTCAAATATAATTAATAAATCTTACATCAAGTTAGCTGGGATATGACTGCCTTTTGGGTTCTTAATATTAGCTTAGTTAAAAACATTACACTTCCTTAAGGATATATCAATTCGATAACTCAATTCGTACAAATAATCATTAAGATCTTAAAAAACATTATCCCTAACATTGCAATGCCTTTTCTTAACAATATTAGCATAAAAAAGCCATTTATAAATTACGGATAATAAAAAGCTTACCTTAGGATTTAGCGATTTGTTTTAAAGCATATTCTTAACCTCAACAAGACTTTTGAATAATTAAAGCGATCTGGAGCTACTATTGGGGCCAAGTTTTAGTTCTGCTAGAATGAAATAAATATTGTTAGTTATACTATAAATTCTGCCAAACAGGAATCTTCAGCTACTTACTTACTTAAAGTGTAAAATTGAATTAAGCTAAGCAATGTTAAAGAAATGAAGGAATTTTTCGAACTAATAATTTACTTTTGCATTTGAATTAAAGACTTTTAGCTAATTGTAAAGCCCCTTTATTTGCTTACCCGAAAAGGAATCACGTTTTACTAAGATCCGAATATTTAAAGGAAAGCCAAAAAACAACGTCAAGACATTTTGTGCTTTGCCCCAATTCTCTATAAGATCGATTATAATAAAGATGCCAAAAAAATAGTGATTTCAATGAATTCTAGTGGTAATGGTTAGGAAAGCTTTTTAGCCTAAAAATGTGATGGCACATGCGACTTGCGCGTATCACGTGCGAGCGCATATCACGTGGTGTTATGACAGGGGGTTGTAGCCGATTAGCGGCCGCTTTTCTTTTACTTAAGCTCGAAGTTCCTTATGATCCTCTTTCTCTTTTTATCTTTTTTACTTATATTGTAGCTATTTCAATGAATTCCATTAAGCTGTCACATTAGAAAAGACCTACCTTACTTGCGAAGGTCTTAATATCTTAGTTGATTTCTTTAAGCACTTAATAAGCGCAATCAAGTTGTACTTTATTAGCTTTTTGCTTTCAAATCCTTTAAGCGTACGTGTTATTTCTTCAAGCATCTGATAAGCGCAGTCAAGTTGCAGCTATAGCATATAATGCTCCCCTCTTTTTAAACAAAACCTTGATATTTTCAAATGAGTACTTTTAATTCTTTTAAAAAATCCAATAAGCTTTGCTGCAGTTTTTTAGGAATTATATTAAGGGTTATATCTTCAATTAATACCTTTACCTTGATAGTTAATAAAGTCCGGCCTTTTTGCGCCTAAGATATATTTGATACGTTACTTTTTTTTACATACGTTTCCTTATACTAATAAACTTAGGGTTATATTTAAAACGCTTTCATTTTATCAAACTCTCGCATTATCACGATATTTTCAATCGATAATTATTTTAATAGCGATAATGAAGACTTAACGCTAGCAATTTAATGCGTAAATATTTAAAAGGAATTTTAAAAGACTTTTAAAAAGTTTGGCAAGCGCTAAAATAAGTAAGATCAAAGTATGCAGAAAGTCTTAAAACTCTTTAGCTAACTTACAACTTAGGCTTGCGCCTTTATTGCTTTTAAAGCCGACTTTAATGACGGCCCTTTTAACGAAAGCTTTAATGAAGATAAGTCCTTTGATGATCTTATTTATCGCGCCAAATCTGGTAAACACTTTAGCTATAAAAAACGCTTTTAAAAGTTTCGTATTAACAAGTTTTTTAGCGATGCTGATAGCTTAAAATGGTATACTTAATTTGCAGCAATATTTAGCAAGTTAGATGTTAACGCTAATTATTACCTTAACGAAAAGTCCCGAATCGCAGCTTTATATAATTATACTAAGGGTAATGCTTAAGAATATCTTTTGCCTTGTTTTAAATAAAAAGCCATGAACCTTTTTGCTAATGCTAAGGAGATGATCAGTTACCTGAGCAGGATTTATGGTAACGCTTTTAAGTAAAGAGATGCTAAAACCTCTTTAAACCAGCTTCGAATGGAGCCTTTTCAATTGTTTTCCGATTATTACCTGAAATTCCTCAAGCTTATTCAAGATGCTTGCATCCTCTTTAATAAACATCTTACTATTCGCTTCTACGATTCCCTTTATTCATTCTTTAAAGACCGGGCTATTTATAAATTTATTCTTAATAATAACTTTTAAGATTTTGTCTTTGTTATGAATTTCTTAAACAAAAAAGTTTGCTACACTTAAGAATAACGATAAGCATTTATAGCTGCTAAGCTTATCATTGCTATTTCCAATCGAATTACTTTGTTCCTTCAAAGAAGCTTACTTATTTTCCTTTCCTTAAATCGCGAACTTCTTTTTGCATCTGCTAAGCTCCCGCCTATAATATTACTTGCTTTAAAAGTTATTACTTGCTACAATTATCGAAAAACAAGATATATTGCTAAAAATTATCTAAAACTTTGTAACTCTATTAATCTTAGTATTATGCAAGTGAAGACATTAGAATAATTTTTAAGTAAAAACTTTTTTTTGGAAATAGATGCTTTAGAAAACGTAGAGAATCTTAATAAGTTGGGAAATAAGCGATCTTAAGAGAAGACTCCTTTTTAAAGTGGACGATCGATCTTCAAGAGATTAATATGCATTAGCTAATAGGTGGTAAAAGTTTTATTATTCCTTATACTTTATTTTGCAATAGCATTGGAATTATCTTACTCGCGTTATCTAACTTTAAAGCAAGTGAATTCGCCTTTATCGATATACCTTTAGCTAAAGACTTTGCTAGGAAATTTGATATCCCCTTTACCTTACTTTTTAAACTTATTCAAATAAAAGGTTACGATAGCTAAAGTAATAATATTGCGTTGCATGCAATCCTGCTAAACCTATTAATTAATTATCGCATTTAAAAATAAATCCCGTTTATTATATTTGATCTTGGGAATCATGAAATTATTTTAAGATAAATTTGGATATTGCATTTTGATATTTAGCTTAATATAAAGAACTATTATTTGATATAGCTTCATAATAAAGATATCCCCTCTTTTCCTTTTTGCCTTCTTTATATTATTTGCAAAGCCATTTAATCTTTTAACTTTTACAACATTCAAATTGCTAATTAAGTAGATATCTTCTTTTAATAAGCAGCGATAAATTGTAAAGAAGTAATAATCGATGTGAATGATGATTCTATTGAGGGGGGATTTCTAAGTCCTTATAACTACTCTAATTGCCAAGGCTCGGCTAGCTCTCGTCGCTTTAGTTGCCTATTTAGGCCTAGTA
>JAFJYH010000475.1:0-26484 GCA_017365405.1 Cadophora malorum | reverse complement strand
GGAAAGAAGAACCCTTCGCTCCTCAGCAATTAGCTTCTGTATCAATTGAATCACCAGCGAGTATTCAGCGAGCCTCCAGCTATTCTATCGTGTTCTATTCACCTCAGCGTGCTAGTGATCATTACAATTCCAGATCCACCATGAATACTTTTTCCACAGAAAATTTCGGAGTACGCATGGCCCATTGACAAGCTCGTTTTATTTAGTAAAATAACAATAGGCATGGATCGTGTCGGTAACGAGGTGCTTGCATGCATCTACCTCGTACTCTTCGCGTTGATTAACATGGTAAATGAATTGAAGTCAGCTGGCTGATCCACCTCGTGAGATCATAGAAATTGAAAATCTATAGTTTGTTCAAGTTGTATTGCTCTAGCTACAGTCTAAAAAGACTACCCCAGGCAACCGGATGATAGCGGACAAGCCCACCAATTAGTGCCTAAGGACCAGCTCACTAGCTACCTATCTACGGACCAAGCCACTCAGACCACAAGCTATAAATACAGACCTTTAGCTGCATTCTAAGTCGTGGTCTACAAATGAAGCTGGCTCTCACCCGAGTCTGGCTCTCACACGACCCTGGCTCTCACTCCTGGTTCTCTCTCACTCGACCTTGACTCTCTCAGGCTCGACTTTAGCTTGACCTTGGCTCGACCCTGGCTCGCTTACACACGACGTTAATTCATTCCTGGTCGGCACTAGGTCTCTCTTATTCAACTTTGACTTTCTCAAGCTCGACCTTAGCTTGACCCTAGCTTGACCCTAGCTCGACCTTAGCTTGACCTTAGCTCGACCCTGGCTCTTATATCAGTCTTGATTCCCCCCACCCTCAAGGACTCAGCCCAGAACAGCGATATATTCATCGATGCCGAACAGATGCTTTGCAGTGATTGGCTCAATTGAGACACAGGAATTCGAGTTTCTGAGTATTTTTCGGTGCATCACTTGGTGTAGCGTAGAATTTGCTTTGGTTCTTTGATCCATCTCCAATCAAGATGAGTAAAACTTTTAGTGAAAATCTGCGTCGTAGCAGAGCTGGGCGGAAAAAACCCTTGTGCGGCAATAAACGATTTGGCAAACCAGTTGCTTGGTATTTACCACGTGAGGATACAATGTTGCGTTGTGCTGATATTCCAGACGTGGTATAAGTAGCCGTGTGGATATTTCAATACTTTCCTCACCCAGACCGGGCGAAATTTAAAATGACGATGTCGTCTTAAATCCCAAGTCCACTGTGGGGCATGGTGGACAGAGCGGCCCACCTCACCCGCTGTCGATCCGGGAAAGTGCTGGGCCTGAAACCTTCGCGAGTGGCCGAGTTCCTCTTCGTCGTTCAATGGCGTGCATGATTCGAAGACCCGCATGCACAACTGTGTCGCAGAACGATGATTACTCTGTCAATTGTATAGCTTCATAGCTCGAAGATGTCAATGAGACCCCAGTACTCAAGCATATCGCTATAGGAGATAATGTCCAGGTTGGCATAGCCCAGAAGAAAGCAGATCTCGACGTATTCCACAAAGTCATGAGCCATGTGGACTAATATTCGCATCTCAGCGCCTTCGCAGCAGTACGGGGTCTCAGCTAGATCGTCAATTTTCCGTATTCTGGGAAGACAAGCATCCAGCCAACACGCTGACACTTGAAAATAACCACATACTGCATTTAAGGGAAAATTTTGACACCGTACCATACTTTGGCCAGATCTTTAGTGGACTTGTGGAAGAATGAATACGACGCTTAGTTCCTGTCCGTTAAAGAGCAGATGTCAGAAACTTTGACGGGCCAACGCTGGCTTCACAGGCGACTAGGCCGTTCTTACGGCAAACACAAGTCGGACTCCCGCGCTAGCTGCTTGACGAGTGATTTCGTTGCCTGGTAGCAGTCAAAAGCGGCAAGTCATAGAGTTGATACTAGTGGCTCTGGGGGAAAAGAGAGATCAAAGGTATGTCTGGCGGCACTGATGATGAATGGATCGTCTCGGCTTAGGAAATCGACATTGGAGACATTTGGGACATGCCGCTAGACCACGTTCGAGAGTTATCTCGGGCGCGCCTGAGATAACGAGTGGATCGGGTCTAGCGTAGTCTCTACCTTGATTAAGCTAGTGGAGCTCGGCCTCGGCTAGGGCAACTCAGGAGTGCGGCCCGGCATTCGGGAACTAAAATAGTATGGAGTTTTGCACCTAAACTGAATTCTACCTAGTACCTGGCCGTCTTCCTGCTCTGACATATGCCATGAGCTTACATGGGATATGCTTTCTCCCCTGAGTAACTCTTCAGCATGGTCCGAGCATCTGCTTGTCGCCTAGGAGGCGCCGTGCCAAATTCCGCAGAACGATAACCGAGGCGTCATCAGTCCACGGCAGAGGAATTCATTTCCGTGGCACGCTCTTGAGACACTCATCTTGATATAGCTTCTGTGTAAGTCGGCCTCAGCAACAACTTCGGAGTAACAGCGGGATGGCTGGGATGGTCAAGAGCAGGCAGGTTCTGAAGGATTTAGCCATACACTATGTCAAAGTGATCGCCTACAAGGTTCGTAACACCCACCAGGCATGCTGGCTTCTTTCCCATCCACCCTTAAGCTCAGGATATTTGATGCATTGACAATTTCTGTTCCGAACTGGGCACTAGCAGAGGAACCTACACTTGGGGGCCTAGGGAGAAATTGATAGAGGCTTCAGCCACATATTTCGCCATCCGGTCTCTCATGGCTACAGTGCATCTAGTGTGGGTCACTGGGAGGGTGGACACACCACGGCCTGTGTTTTTTCGACTTCTTCGGCAGTGACTTTGAGCACAGGCTGACGCCCAGTGATAATAGCATCTGCTTAGGTCTCGGCGCTGTTGGATAAACCACCTGGAAATCAACAACATCAAACTCCCAGGCAATTATCTCGTAGCTTTGTGTCAATAGTCACGGTCGGGAGCAATCTGAATTTCTGGTTTTCCGGGACTGTCAGATTGTGATGCTCTGCGCTCTTCAGGACCGCCGTTCTGACAGATCTACTCATAGGACTTCTTGATCTGAATTCAGCAACCAATATACTTGCAGTTCATCAGCGGTATGCATTCATTCTACGCAGCTAGCTCCCAAAAAAGCTCAACCTGTAGGCTGGCAGAGATGAAGCGTCCTGGCACACCTATATCTAACGTCCCTTCTACCTACGTACGGAGTACAGCTCTGGTTTGCCACAGTACCAGTGTACCCAAATTAGCACTTTTGTCCCCACTGTTCTGTTTCAACGTCTTCCGCCACCCGCGCCTTCCACGAGGGGTTCGTCGCCCATCATGGTATCACAAGTGCAGCTGTCATGTGTGTGATGAGATTTAATGCAGTGCAGAGCTAGCTGTGCTGAGTGCAGGTGATGGTGGTGAGGGTGCTGAGGTGGATGTTCTAGAGGGGCATCAAGCAGACCGTAGCCCCTGGTTGTTTTCACAATCCATCCGCAGAAGCCTGTCCATCGCAAGGTATGATGCGGCTTGGTGCACAGCTGTCGGTGCCGGGATACAGGGTTAGTTTAGACTGTTAGCAGATCGTGTGGGCAAGGATAGGGGTTGAGATGCCGCACACGGGCTCGAACCCTGCACCGTCCACTGGTTCATCCACCTCCACAACCATCCGTGGTACCTAGTGTGGGTGTCACAGGCCTCTGAATTACAACGTACTGGACCCTTCACCAAAACCTCTTACCTACGTCTCGTTAAAGGAACGCCGAGAATTTTGCAACCTGGCAGTAGCTCGGAAAGAATTGACTGGCCACTGACTGAGTAATCTCATCAAGATCAAGTCATGCTTTATCATTAATGCACCTGGTGGAAAGCAAAGAATTTAGCAATTTTTTCTGTCCGACGAGTCACTCCTCGATTTTCTATAGACGGGAAGACCCCGAACGAGTATCTCCTTAAATGCAATTCCATTCACGTTGCTGAAGCCCTTATGAACCGAAGCCTGTAAGCACGAGGCTAAGCTTGAAATACTCTTGGATCAACCCTGAAGCCCTGCATCCCAACCTGTGAAGGCCTGAAGGAAACGTGGATGTAGCATTTCAAGAGATAAGATGACCATCTACGCCAGAGTCCTCAAGATGGCTCCTGCGGAAGGGCTCACTGCATCGGTGTGGATGGCACCGAGAAAACCAGGCCGTCAGCTCCATACGTTAAACGGACACCATCTGTCTTGCCAAAATCGCCAGGAGAAACAGCTTCAGCTGGCTATGTTGCTGGTCAAGTGGAAGTCAGTGGGCAGGCTCCTATTTACTGTAGCTAATGCGGTGGAAGCTTCATGGAAGGGGATTTGGAAGAGTTAGAAGCATTTCAAACTTCTTATGGTAGGGGTGCAGCCCGGCCGGCACTGGGACCTTGCGACCCCCTCAAACTTGCAGCCAACAACGAGAGATTTTGGCTGATCCTTGTTCCATGAACTGCTCATACAGAGTAGCCAACAATTACCTACCGTCAGTACTAACCTTGTCTTTGACCAGCGTTGTAGGAGATACCTAGGTAGAAGTGCCGTGCGTCCCCAATCGCTTCCCCCAGTCCACTGGGCGGCTACCTTACGGACATTTCCCATAATTGGCGCACCACCCTTTGCTACTGCCACCCAGATGGCCAGCGATTTGGCGACCAGACAGGGCTCATGCCTGCTGTGCCTCTTTCTCGACCTGGGTAAACTTATAGGCCTTTGCCGGCCAGACTGCAGCTCAAAAATTGCCCACGCCGACAGCCAGTTGCATCTGCACGCCAAGAACATGATCCCTGTTTCCTCGACCCACATGTATTCCCCATGCTCATCCATATCCACAAGACATCCATCCTCGCCATCCGCCCATGCTGCACGCCAGACCAACCTATCGGGCACGGATGTTCTCCACCAACACCCTAACCAGATGGAATCCATCCGGATTGAGTTGGTCTTCGAACACGCAGAGTCTATAATCCCCTTCATGGATTTCACTCAAGTATAAGACGAGCTCGAGCCTGCCTCTTGAGTTGAAAGTTGAAAGTTGTGAAGCTGTCTCTCGTCTAATTCAGATAAATCTCCACATATGTTTTGTACTCCCCAGTCCACCCAGATCCTGCACCTCCACCAATATTTTTCTTACCGTCCTTTTCCTACCTTCGATCTATCTAGAGCCTATCTAAAACAGTCGGACGAAGAACAAGAAGATAAAACTTTCACCATGTCTTCATACCCATCCTCGACTTGTGCAACAGACGGATCAAACAATAGGTATGCCCAACTGAACCAAGTTTCGAAAGTATGAAGTACGGCGTTGTTGACTTTCGAAAGTTTCCCTCGTTACGTTGGCTCCATACTCACCAACGAACAAGTCGAAAATCCTGCCTCCGCTTCGAACATAACTACACCTACTAGACACGATGCTTTCAAATCTGCCGAGGAAATTGCACGTATGGCATTATTCCTCAATGACAATGTCGAGACGAATTCCACATACCAACGAACGTCTTCTGCATCAAAAATGGCTCCACGCTCTGATCAGATGAGGTTGTACCTTGAGAGCTTTGACAATATCATGGAAGACAAGAAATGATTTGATTGTTATTATTATCTTTGGGAATATATCTAAGGAAGGAAATTCAAGGAATGCTATGGTCGATGCAGTCGGGTAGAAAAGTACGTCGTTCCGATCATCCCACATGCACTCTACAGAACAAAATGCTAATTTACACAAATCAGGTATTGCGGCGACAACCGAATTAATAACAAAAGTGGATTTTGGAATAATGCGCCTTGAGCCGAGCCTGCAACCTTTTAACTCAGTATGGGATCCTCAATGCTTGCGTTGAGTTTAAGGGATGCTCGCTTCACTCAGCTAAGAGCAGTAAGTTACTTGGAAGGCGTGAAAATCGAGTTTGGAAACGGGTAATATAATATGATACGCGACGGATGGTATGAGAAAACTTTAGAGAATCCTTCGATTAAGACTAGAAAAAAGTTCAACTCCGGTAGCAGTATTTGGAGATTCTTAGCAATACCAAAACATTTCCTCCGAGCCTGAGCATTAAGAACCCCCACAATCTCGCGATCTTCGACAGTGCTCGAAAAAAAAAAAGACGTCGTGTATGTCAGAAGCCGTTACTTGCTTTTGAGATTGTGGGCTTGTTGAAAACGCGATGGAGGAGGCAAATGCGTGGAAATGGCAGTACACAAGCGATGCGAGTGGGATAGATATCGTTCACGAGTTTCGAAAGACGTGAGAGAGGAAGAAGCCTTGCGACAGCAGGTCGTCCGAACTTGATAGCCTTATAGATTTCAGACGAACGTCCGGCTCTAATTAAGTTCAAAGCAGAAAATGACTGACTGGATAAGCCTGAAGCGAAGAACAATAATGATGAAGTCTCATGTCGACTAGTAATATGACGTTGGAATTTGTGTTGGAGAGACCGGAGGCTTGCTCGCCTAAAACACAAGACCAGACTCGAAATTTACATGGTAATCAGCGAGGGGAGGTCTTCCGCGCTTCCGTACCGAAGCTAGTTACCAGCCCTGTAAGGTTGGTCCCGGCCCATGTGCTGTACGCTCAATCCTCGAACAGGGGCAAACATCGATGCGCACAGGCCTGACAGCAGATCCGACCGGGACCATGTCCGACCGTTTCACCGAAGAGTTGAGAGGCACACTCCGAGTACGAAGGCGAGATCACAATAAAATGGTCCAGTGCCAGCTTTGCTTCACTCGAAATCTCCGCTTTTATGGCAAATACAGTTGACCGATTGGCAGGACTATACGTGATGGACCATTTCATTTTAATCTCGCCTTCGTAGGTGCGGACAGAGGATTTGAAATAGCAGTAGACAACAACTTGACCAAATCGACGAGTCAAAGAACCTGGCAGTCATTATCTCTAGAAAATAGATCATCAGAGTCGTGGATCTTCTATACCATTTGAAATATTCTATGTCTGTTGATAGCTTTGAGATATTACGGCACGATGTAAACGAAGTCGGATACAGCCTGGAACCTTCGGCGAAGTACGGTATCATTCGTGAGCTCAGCTTCATGTCCAACATGCAAGATTATGTAGATTGCCCTCTTCCATGGGCTCAGGTATCTTATCTGACCCTCCCCTCCGTATTTCCGCGCTCCCCTAGTCTAATCTAGCGCCGATCCCGCGCTGCCGTTCCCAGTCCTTGAGGATGCGAGGCATCCCCGGGGGCATGGTGGCAGGGTGGTTGTGAGGAACAGGTTCACTACTTATTTCCGACTGCACACCCTGCCCTATGAGATTGGCTTTACGGAGTACACCACGGTCTCACCGCACGGAGCCAGGGTGCCGGAACACCTGCATGGAGCCAGAACATGGAGAAAGACCTGGCTGGCCTGGGACCACCAGGGACGAATTGCTCAGCCCAACAGAGTCAGCGGCTGTCAGGGCATATCATGCACGTCGAAGCCTGGCATGAGGATGGTCTTAAGGTATGGCTAGGGCCACCAGTCAACCCACAATGCACTCGATGGAGTCGTCAGGCACGAGAGAGGTACCAGAAAACGCTCTATCCACGAAAACTCTCCCTATACATTAGATTTTGAAAATTGACGTTGATCTACAACCATTCGACACAGTACCTGCTCCGATACAATCTCTTCAGGAGGAGTTCTCTGCTTTGCTTTGTACCACTTAGATTCAAGAGCAAGCCGAGTGTAGTGCACAAGTTACTGACTAGACGTAGCTTCTCTACCACGCAGTTTGGGTTTTGCAATGTTGAGTATCTGGTCACCGCAGAGTTATCCACCAGATCTTTTCCTGCACATGGCGTATCGTAGTGCGAGCGAAAGGAGGTTGCAGAAACGATTTGATTTAGGGTTTGAGTGTGTGGGCGTTGGCGTGGGTGAAGGGTTGGGGGTCGGTGGTAGAGGGTGGTCGGTGGTAGATGGTGGCAGGGTGGGTGGCTGATAGGCCATGGATGATGGTATGGAATGGAATGGAATGAAATGATATGCAATGTGATGGGCGTTTGAGCGCCCGCGTCCGTTTTGTTTCCGATCTCTTCTTGTCCATCCTCTGCTCTTCCGGAGGGGCATACACACGTCTAATGCTCCCACTGGGCTAGAGAGACAGTACAGTGGGCCTGTTTTCGACGCTCGTTCGCTCCTCTGAGAAGTAATAATACAGGGGTAGTAGAAACCAAATCTGACATGGATGTGTTTGGCGACTTGCCCTGGGTTCTCAATTATCATGACTTGGTCCTCATCGGTCTGTACTTTTGTAAAGATGTTTATATCAAGGCTCCCCCAATCTCTTTGCTCTCACGATAGACCTTCTTGGCCGGCACCCCCTTTGAGTTGTGCAATTTGTACTCTTCACGCGCGTCAAAAAAGTTTACCCTCGACTGGTACCTTGGTCTACCTAGCCAGGCCTCCTTGATTGTCACGTGCGCTTCAGTACGAACTCACTACAACAAATCAGTGCACCATCATCGCGACCAGATATGTCTTCAATCTCGTCCTCAGCATGTGGAAACAACGGCTCGGTCAAGAGGTACATCTAAGAGACATCCACATATCATGAAAACAATGTCGAAAAAGAGCAATGCCAGCTAACACATCATTATCAACAGTACCCACACCCGTACCGACGTCGAGTCCGGCAGTGCAAACCCTCCTGCCTTCTCCTCCTCTGCGCCAACTACTGCATCTGCATCTGCAGATACATCGAGTCTATCTGCACACCGTGTCGCAGACTATACAACCGACCCGGTCGACCCCAATCCATCCTACCACAACTCGGTCGAAGCGAGTGTTGCTGGGCACATCGATGCGGTGAGGGCTGTCATCGACAACGTTGATGCTGTCATGGACAAAGTTGGAGAGGATAAAAATGACGGCAGTGGGGAGTGAGGCGCACTGCCGCACTGGCGTTGGGAGGACTTGGAGTTTGGTGAATGAATAAATAGGCGTAAAGCATGGAAGGACGGATCTTTGGTTGGAAGGATGGAAAAAGACCTTTGTTGTCTCGACATGGATATAAACAGGATGTGATTAATGGTAGAATGAAGTGTCATGTCCTTGTTCTGCGGTGCTTGAAAACTTCTGCATACTGGCCCGAAAGTCATGACTGGGATCCAACCAAGGCAAACGAAACAAAGTAAACAAATGCTCGAAATGAAACGACAACACAAACGAAGTGTTACGGCAAATCACCTCAACATCGGAAATACTGAGCTCAATGCAAGGATTGAAAGTGTGATAGACCACGAGCATTCCAACTTCGAATGGGAGCTGATCTGAAAACTGTACATTATCATTGAACATTAGAACTACACGTTAATACACTGACTGATCGCCAGCTCTCCGTATCCAGAACTCCAACGCTAAAATCAATCCAAAATGCTCATAACAAGGAAGTCACCGCGCTCTGGGTACAGTCAAAGTATACCCATCCTCATGCATATTGCTCAGTCGTATCACGCTCCCCTGACTGGTAGAGCGAAGACTCGAGCTCGAACTTCCATTGCTGCCCTGATACGGGCGCCTGCTCTGCGCAAAGCTGTTGATACTTGGAGATCGCGAAACCACCTGCTTTTTGCTTCTGGGTGTCGCAGGAGCGGTGCTAAATTCTTGTCTTTTGGAAGGAGTTCCAGTGGTGGTGCCAATGCTTCGAGTAGGAGCTGTGCGGATCGTACCCTGACTACCACTACGACTGCTGACACTGCGAGAGGATGCAAGAGACCGACTGCGTGGCGTCATTGGGGTCAATGAAGATGATCCATCATCATCTATATCACTCTCCGAGCCGTCTATATCCAAGCTGGTCAGAATTGCGGGGCTGAGAGCATTCATGCTTCGAAGTAGCTCTGCAAAGTGCCTCATCAGTTCTCGGAATTGGGTTTCGCTGAGAGCCCGTCCAGAGAAGCGTGCGTATTCATATTCGGTAAGAAAGTTGGTCGCTGTCGGAGGTGATCCAATCACGCCAAGACTGACAAGTTGGCTAATATATTCTCTGAGACCCATTGCTGCCGGCCTTTGGAGTAAATCTACTGCTCGATTGTCGGGGAGTGGAGGTTCTGAAGTGGATTTTGGGTCTGCAGGTGCCAAAGAAACGGCTTTGGCTTCAATTAGGTGAGGCAACTCTTGTACCACTGTAGTATACTGGAGATCTGGCAGGTCTGGTGATGTGGGCGATGACCATCCATTGTGTGAAATCTCTCCCCAAACCGGACTTGGAGGTGGGATGGTGACCGTATGCTCCTCGGTTTCCAACTGCGAACGAGCTCTGCGAAATAATCCATGCTTCTCCTTCTTATTCCGCCCATCGGCAGCTCCCTCTGCTGGTCGTGCGACATCGTTTCGATTTTCGGGATCCGATACCACGGCTGCTGGCTGCTCGGGCACACGCGGTCGAGAATCCCATGCAATGACAGCACTTCGGGTGAGACTTGCAACAATCATCTTCCTGACCTTCTTCTTGACATCATCCTTCTCAATGGGTATCCAGTTTTTGGGTATTGCCTTCATGATCTGACTGTTTGTGTAGAGCCTCACACCAAATATGATCACCGCGATGAAGGCAGTCAGGGCATAGGCACCCGGAACCACCAGGTAATTGGCGATTTTGTTTGGTGTTGGTCCATTTTTGCTGGTTTTTGCTTGTGCGATCAAGTCGGCAGGTGTAGTTATTATCAGGGCGATGAGGACGGTGCCGAGGATCAGATAGAAGGATCGGTAGAGAACAGCAGAAAGGCTCGGGCGCTTCAGCTTCAACTTGAACTTCATGGTGGCGGCATAATGTGCAAGAGTCGATGCGCAAGCAGGGGACGGCCGATCTGGGGAGGAAGATAGTCGGCGCAGATTGCAAGCGCTGAGACAAGCCAGGTATTACTGGCAAAATAGTGTTTGCGTACTCGATACTCGTTGAGGATATCTGCGGATATTAAGGGGTGTTGATATTGAGCTGCACGCTGCTGCAGTGAGGCTGAGATTCAAGGTGACGAACCTTGGATGTTGAATTGACGAGGAACATGCGCTAGAACACGGGAGTTGACAACAGACTAAGCCCGAAAAGGAAAGCCGTTCCTACCTCAAACGACGGTCTCGCGCTCTCGCGCACCTCAGCTCTTGCTTTCGATATCGTCTGCTCTTTACAATCAACATGATCTTACGTGGTCATCATTGCACTACAGTGATCCGTAAACTCCCAGACGCATATTAGGACGCCTTAAACACGGTCGACTCAGCTGCAGCATTGGCACAAAACTCACACTTGCCGTGGCCCTTTTCGGGCCACTTCCTATTCTAGCAGTCAAGCTCCCAGCAATTTGGTATCCAGCTTCTTGTCTGGCATCTGGTCCATATATACGAGAATTGCAGTCTTTGTTAAATCTTTATCGCCCCGAAGCGCAGACAGCACAACAAAAAGCACGTTGCCTAGTTTGATCCCACTCTCACCTATCAAAGGCCATGACAAGGCCACGTGTGTTGAGATATTTTTGCTTCCTGATAAGTACATCCACATCGAGTTCCCAGGGAGTGGTTCTCCTCTGAACAACAGGCTATGGGAGTATTACGGTGCTCTGTACCAGGTGGCTCCTGGCAAGGTCCTTTTTATAAGATCTATCTCATCGGATATCGTCTCGGCGAGCGAATCATTTGGAGTTTTAGCCTGCGAAGGGTCTGATATGTTCTTCTGTTCTGCATCCTTTGTACTTCCTTATGTTGAAGTGTCGTTCTGGGAGTGGGGTAAAGACCATTCTCATGGGGTAGTACTTGTGGCGCATGAAGCAACCAACAGCGTTACGGCCCATCAGGTGCCTTCCACGCACAACTTCAGCTATCTTCCCAGTTTATGCATGTCCACTACTGAATCCATTCGATCGCCTTAGATAGGTGCAACGGTCCGGTGCTCTCATCCAGCTGCCAAGTGGCCAATCAGCACCCGGCCATTGCAACGTTATGCCAGGGTCAAGTAGCTGGCATACTGATAGCCCTCCACCTGCGACGTTGAATTTTACCTTGCATATATGTATCAGTTGACTGGCGCTACTGCAGCTGTGGATTTCTCACTTTACCTTTTGTCTATAAAGCCTGCATGGACCTCGTGCCTCTTGCGATGCTTTCCATCAGACACGCGCTGCAGAAGTATAACAAGTCAGTATATCCTCTACTTGATTAGCATGTCAGAATCAACGAAGAATGATTACCCCACGGGCGAGGATAAGGTAGCGCTAGGACAGCCGCATGTGGTGGCAGAGTCTGCTTCATTTGGGGTCGCAGAGGATATCCTCGGATCTCAAAGTGTCGACCCTGCACTCGATGCCAAAATGCACATTGTCAACAATGTGAGATGTCCCCGCAGGCGCGAAAAAGTTAATGCCAAGACACAAGTCTTGGGAGGTACTGATCATTGCGAAGGCTATCGATGAGATTGGTTGGACCCCGTACCACTGGAAACTGTTTGTGCTGAATGGATTCGGGTAAGTGATGTCTACTTTTTCCTTGATCCAGCCCCTCACATTTAGCAGCTATGCCGTCGATTCTCAACTCCTTCTCCTGCAATCGATCATTGCTACGCAGGCCGGTTACGAGTTCACGCCATCTTACCCTCGAGCTCTTACCATCGCCGTGTACGTCGGCATGCTTATCGGTGCTCTGTTCTGGGGTTTGAGCGCCGACATCATTGGTCGGCGATTTGCTTTCAATGTCTCACTATTCATCTGCTCGTTCTTCACTATAGTCAGTGGAGCGGCGCCGAACTGGGCTGCTCTTGCAACATTCATTGCATTCCTGGGGTTTGGTGGTGGTGGGAACCTCATCATGGATACGACGGTCTTTATCGAGTACCTACCATCAAATAAGCAGTGGGTATTGAGTAAGCATTAATATCGATACATGCTAAGCTTTGCTAATACCCATAGCGTGGCTTGCCTCATGGTGGGGTCTGGGTCAGGCAGTGGCAGGCTTCGTTGCTTGGGGATTTCTACGTAAGCGACACAACTTCAGTGCATCAATTTGCTCACCTCATTCAAGCTCCTTCCAAATGGAACTGCTCAAACCCTTTCAACGACGACGGAGTCAGAATTTCAACGTGCTCAAAAGCCGATAATATGGGCTGGAGGTATGTGATGTACACTTCCGGAGCCATGGTATTCGTCATGAGCGTAGCCCGAATCACAGTCATCCGCTTGAAAGAAACTCCCAAGTACCTTCTTGGAGAAGGGAAAGATGAGCAGCTCGTCGCAGATTTCCAAGCCATGGCGGCCAAGTACAATCGTCCCTGCTCCATCACCATTGAAATGCTAGATGCATGCGGAACGATCAACTCAGCTCATGGGAAATCCAAATTTTCAATATCTGAGTTGACTGTCCACTTCAGAGGACTGTTCGCTACCAAAACGATCGGCCTGTCGACCTCTTTGATCTGGCTGTCTTGGACACTTATTGGTCTTGCGTACCCGTTGTTCTATGTTTTCCTCAGCAGCTACCTTTCCTCTAGAGGTGCCGACTTTGGTGTCCAATCTGATTTCGAGACTTGGAGAAATTATGCACTGGTCAACATCAGCAGTATCCCGGTAAGTAGAACAAAACCTACTCAGGAATCCTTTTCGCCTCTAACCATGCACAGGGACCTATGCTCGCAGGGTACATGTGCAATTGGAAAGTCCTTGGTCGAAAGTACACTATGGTGATCGGTGCTCTCATCACGATGGCCTTCTTCTTCGCCTACACCCAAGTCAGAACCCAAGACCAAAACATCGGCTTCAGCTGCGCAATAGGTTTCTCCCTGAATATTTACTATGGTACGCTGTACGCTTACACCCCAGAAGTCTTGCCCTCTGCGCATCGCGCCACTGGCAATGGTATTGCGGTGGCTTGTAATCGTATCATGGGAATACTGTCTGCAGTCATTGCTACGTATGCTGATACCACCACATCGGTTCCTATTTATGTATGTGCAGCTCTGTATATTGGGATGGCTGCAGTGGCTGTTGCGTTCCCATTCGAGCCGTATGGAAAGAGAAGTTCTTAGATGGAAGAAGCTTGATGATGTCCACGAGCGAACTTGAGCATTTGTCAATCAAGACAAGTTGCGGATCATAAGGATTGTTGTGTAGTATATAAGGTGAGAGAAAACAGGTTCGACACCTAACCATGCCGAGTAATCCAAATGAAGTGTATAAAACAGTGGGAGGTCTCGGCTGGCAGGGCCCAGCTGGATGACAGATGACCCCCACGGGCGTTTACCATTCGGGAAGACCCTGAATAAGTCAATGCACGGATTTATGCAAAATTCTGATCAATAAGCAACGCTCCGCATGTTATAGGTAGCCATCTAAATTCTAACATTTCAATTATTATGAAATAGTACTGTTCTTGATACATCCAAAATCCAACACTCGAGGGATGTTCCTCGATTTGCAGCATGTCATTGGGCGTACAGCGGCCCAAGACAGTGGGGCGTCCTTTGCTGACGTCCCGGGCCTGGGGTATTTTTGGACCAAGCCAACAATTCGGCCAACCACAGCAAGGAGTTCTCGCGACTTTTACGAGTCCTCGAGTCTCAAGCTGCAGATCATCGATAGACTGCGTCGCCTGTTGAACGCACACCTCTTTTGGATTTTCGTTCACTGCTCTCTCCATCCGCTGCTCTCTTCACGTAGAGGTATACTTTCTTCGTGAGACCTGTCTCGAGTTGCGGGTTTCGTTCCGAGGCTTATCTCATAATTTGATACGTACAAGACACGGCAGGAAGAGCAGAGCCATTCGTCAACAGCAGTTGGAACAGGCGAGGACAAGGCAGGCATCTTCACATGCTCCCACCGAACGATCACTCATCCCACTCCGAACAAAGGACACTGGAGTCTGAACCCATCGAGCAGGATCTTAGCTAGGTCGGTGGGTCGACTGACGTTCTGCCGTCAGGGCAATTGCGAGATGCGCGCTCCACGTTCGAATTGAGCCCCAACCAACAATACCAGTGCGAAACCACGTTTCCTGGGGACGGCAGAAGCGTTTGAGTTTCTGGGAATTAGGAGGGATAAGACGCAAACATGTTTTCCAAATTGCGACCTCATCATCGCCGGACGCCGTCAAACCCAACGTCACCGGCAGACCAATCCTTCGAGCCTCCTTCCCACGCAGATCACGCCCACCCGCTACGATACCAAGATGCAAATATCCAAGAGCCGGCGAATCGACCCCCGCCTCCACCCTCGCAGTCTATCACGAATGTACCGTCTGCGGAGGGAAGTTTCGAGGGCCCGAGGAGGGGTGGACACGAGAGGGATTCTAGGATACAGCAGGTGGATGGCTTGAGGGATACAAGAGGGCGAGATACATACGGCTTCAGCAATCACCAGAGATTACCATATGCGACTTCACAGCGGCCAGAGTCAGCTGGAAATGCTGTTCCCGGAAGCTACACGAGTCCGCAATATGCAAGGCAACAGAGTGGGATGAATTTAGATGCATCACGACCACGACCTGCAGAGACCAGCCCTGGCTTTGTCACGTCCCCGGATTTCCAAGGCCAGAATGGACAGACTGCTAGAAAACCGCCGTCAAACTTTTCGTCTAGTACGCCAACGCTTGTTGAGCCTGCTCAATCTCGGCCTGGGAGGGCGAGGCTGAATCTGCTGAACCCTATGTCGCTTCTGGCAAGGAGGAGGACATCACAAGCAGTTGAGAAATTGGCGCCGCAGTCTTTGGTCTCAAACAGGAATGGAAACAACTTCAATGAGACATTCGACCCTCGGATACGAGGAACGGTGGTTCACGACTTCAGTGCACCCAGAGCACCAAGAAGGAATCTTTCAAATGTAGATGTTCGAGCAGAAGGCGGTTCAGCAAGTAACCTGAGATTTCAACGGAGTCCCAATGGTGACCTCAATAGTGCCGATGAGAACGTTACTAGTCCATGGAGTGGTGGAAATCACACCCCAGTCTTCACCGAGAACTTCGAGGAAGAACAGTACCCAAATGCTGGTCCCCACGTGCGGAAAGCTAGTGATCTGACCGATTTACCGCTACCACAGCCTCCGTACGCAAAAGGCTCTCAAAAGCCAGTCGAGCCGAATTCGACTTCCAAAAGCAATGATGCTTCGCAGAAGCAATATCAAGCCGCCCCGAGAATAAGTACTCAGAAGCCTGTCCCAGATCTTCCGCAAATGCCAGACCATCCTCCACCGGTTCCGCCAAAGACTGATGTGCCATTACCTGTTGCGCCGCAGCGTATTTCGATAGACGCTTCTGCTACTCCCCCCAGAACGGCGTCCTCCAGGAAAGGTGGTCGGCCACGCAATGTCTCGGAGGTGTCGGCTAAAGATGCCGCTATTCCCAAGCATATGAAAAGCACATCTTCGCGATTCAGCTTCGATATGATTGGGGCTGCCGAGCAAGAGAGACTTCTGGAGGATAGACATCGGCAGAAGGCGTTGGAGAAAAAAGCAGGAAAAAACGACGATGAAGAGGAAGATGAGCGGCTGGAGGATGAATTTGAGAACGATTATGATTATGACAACATGGACGATGACGATGGATTGGAGGAGAGGATACCTGGTGTCAATGCAGACCTGGATGAAGATGATTATCCTTACGATGATCTGGAGGAACCGATACCAGAAGTCGGCGATGACGAAGAAGATCCCTTCCAGTTCTCGGATCATGGTGAGCATTTGGGAGGCTTCACGTTCCAGCAAAGCTCGCTGGCAACACCAATGAGTCCTACTAGTCCAGCAATGGTCAGCACACCTAGAGATGCAAATGGTGAGGTTATTGGGTTTGCCATGACCAAGAACTCACCATGGGCTCCTCAAGGGTTAGATTCCACTGTTTCACCGACCTCGCCTATGTCCCCTGACATGAAGTCGCCTGTCCTGGTCACAGAAATGCAAGGCCTAGGACTACAAGGAGTCAACACAACTCCATCTGTGGATCCGCCGATACCACAGATACTTCCATTCAAACCAGTAGAAGAATTCCCTCGACCTGCCGCACTTGACGATGATGACCTGTACTTTGACGACGGCATCATTGGGGGACCTGGCGATGGAGATGACGTTGAATTTGACGAGTCGGTATTCGATAACATCGACACTGATGAATACGGCAGGCCATTGAAATCATTATCATCATTACCAACATTATATTCCCCTCCTATGCTTACAGCAGATCCATCACCATCGTTTACCAAAGCCGCCGATGGATCCAGAGAATCACAAGATATGACAGACGCAATATCTCCCTCTGTTGCACCCAATGGCAGCCTTGCTCCGCAACCATCAATATCTGGTCATGCACGAACCTCAATGGGCCCTCCACCTCCTCCACAGCAAATTCTCACTCAAGATACTTTGGCTGCATATCAGTCAGCTCTCGCAGCAGCAGCATTTGCAGCAGCTGCCAATGGCAAATTTCGCCGCGACAGCATCAACCCATCCGAGCAAGAAGATGCTCAACCCGGCCTTGTCACCGACTCCAGCCATACCTCACATTATGAACCTTTCTCGCCGTCTTATGATCAAATGGAGGATGATTTTGATTATGATGATGTCCTGGAGGATGATCCCATCATCGCTGCAGCTAATGCTGAAGCTCTCGCTAACGACGATGACGGTTTCTACGGCCAGGAATTCGGCTTCTACTCTGCTCCTGTATCCGACGAATCCGAGTTCGGAGGATACTTCGGTCCCCGCGGCTCCACTGGAATCAACCGAGGACCAAGCAACAGAGTCGTCTCCCGCGAACCAAACCTAACACCGATCACTGAACGCAGCGAGTACTCTAATCGCAACTCTTTTATGAGTCTCGCCATGCACGGCCCTGGAAGCGTAGTCAGTCCTGGCCTCGCACAACTCACCAACATGCTACGCAGCCCCATGGATTACGAAGGTGACATGAGCTTCGACGCTCTGCTCAAGCTCCGTCGTGGTGCGTGGGGCGGCAGCCAAGCAAGTCTGCATAGCAGCAATGGCGGCAGTCCCAAGAGTCTGGCGGGTATGGATGATGGCTCGCCTGTTGGCCCTATCCCGCCATGGGGCCAAGGCGGCGCTATGAACCTCCCGCCTGCGAACCACACGCAGCAGCAGCAGCATCCTTCAGGTCATAGGAGGAAGAACAGCACGTTTAGTCTGCATAGTGAGGGCGCGAGTGCGACTAGTTCGCCACCTGCTAGTCCGACGTTGACGATGGCTTCTTCGCCTTTGGACGGGATTCAAGAGAAGGAGAGGGAAAGGGAGGATGATGATGGCGATGAAAAGGTGGAGAAGGAAAAGGAAATCGGGAGAGAAGCGTTTAGGAAACATCGTTATACTGGAAGTGCGGAGAGTATAAGTTACACCAAAGATGAGGATCCTGCGGGTGGACCGAGGTGGATTTTAGAGCGGAGACGGACGGGGGAGGATGGTGAGGTTGAGCTTGAGAGGGAGGTTGTTAAGGGTGGGATTTGAGGACTGGGATCTAGGGGAGGAACTTAGGAATGGCAGGAAGGATGATTAGGATCAGGAAATGGGACGGTGACAGGATGGGATGGAAGTGATGAGGTTAGAACGAGAACGGGGAAAGCGAAGCAAATGATACCAGTTGGATAGCGTCAGCGATTCAGTACAGCATTACCTACCTACCTACCTAATAATGAACCCTACAGCCATGGCGTCATTCATGCCATGAAGCAAAACAAATCCTTTCCCGGTAGGACCTTTTGGGCCTTGTGTAATCGTTGCTTGTGGTGTCTAAGTACATATCGTATATTTGTTCATCATGTCATGTATTCATATCCCATCCCGTATATGCCAGTGATAGAGCCCATACAATCCGAGGTTTGACTCTACCTATTTCTAGGTCCTGTGTACCCATGTACTTTGAAACTCAAACTAATGCCGTGATCTAATAATCTACACTAGGGAAGCTAAGCCTTAAACTTTGTCGATCTTCCGCCTCTTAGCTCCCGCTTCGAACTTCTAACCCGATGTGGTAATATATATGGCATGTGCTTGACATCGCGTGCAAAGGTTGCCAGCTCCTAGTTCGGGGAAGTGTTGTTGTTCGCTCCGCCATGAGATAAATCAAACTTTCCAACATCGTGTGGGGACTGCCGTTGCTAGACTACGCTTTGTAGAACTTGCAATCGTGGAGGCCATGCTGCCACCTGGAGAGGGTTCAGATGCGGAACTGATTCCAGTGACTTGGTGACTTGGTGACAATGCTGGATCTTCGAGGGAGAGCAGGGATCTCTGTTATCCAAGATCCAACATGCCAGGCTCCCTTCGAAGCCTCCACAGTGCAGCCTACACTGAGAGGCCGTGATGGGAATCTTGTCCACTTGACTCGACTCGAATCATGTTTGTTGTATTTCATCGCCGCCAGACCACCTCATGACGTCGCTCCAGCCTCTCTCATCCGTCGTTGTATATCTAGAAACAGCCTGATAGCTGCATTTCCAGTCAGCCAATTTGCAGCATTCGAGAAGCTCCCCGTTCGACTAAGGTAGAACATCCAAAACGCAGCTTCCTTCTTGCCTCTCGCAGCAGCTGTGCCCACTAGCAACACCCATAGCTGGACACCAGGATATCTGACCCAGAAGTCATCATCGGAGCATTTTCCGAATGCTGTACACAGGTCTCGGAAGGCTTGCTTGTTGACGGCAGAGGGGAAATCTGCGTTGAGGAACTCGACGGCCCGGTGGTAGATGATACCTGCGTGCTGGAGAGTCTCGAGGACATGGTTGTGGCCTGGGTCGTGGCAGGATGAGAGAAGCGGGAGTGTTAGGAGGTGTGTGCTATAGCTGGATTGTGGTTCAACGGAGAAGGCGATCTGAGGGGGAGATGTGGTCGAGTCCTCGAACAGAGTCTGCAGTTGGTGGTCTACTGTCAGTGTCCACATTTGGTTGAGGAGGAGGATTATCAGGTCGGCATTGCTGCGGTAAGTTATGATGCTCTCGAACTTTCCGTGGCCTGAGAGAGGGGAGTCGTGGATTATGGCTGCTTGTGGTGAGACTGGTCGTGAGAGGTAGTAGTCCACCTGAGGGAATCGGGCAGCTTTTCCCGTCAGGACGGCCACCATGCTGTCAAAACTTCGACGGGGCTGTTAGTTGTTTATGTTCGACATTGACGAGACCGAGGAACTTACAGTGTTAGTTTCGCTACCATGGGGCCATCATGATGGAAAGAAGTAAAACCTCCTCTTGTGTCAATGATACGTTGCACAGCATCCATATGAGTACTGATTTCTGTCGAGTCGCCATAGCCGGCCTATTTAATACTCAATTTGTGGTGCAAGGATTGAAGCCAAGACTTTCAAGTGCCGTGACTAAGTGGGATGTGGTGTGATGGATATATAATGCATGCAACCTAGTGCAGCAAGCGGTGCGGCGCGTGCCTCGTTATCAGGAATTCAGGGGGATTCAACTTACAGTCCACATGGTGAATGTCATGATTGCTCCAATGGTGGCGTAGTCAAGTGCTTTTTTGGAGTCTTCCAAGCGGTGCTGTATCCACTTGATCGTTTCTACACGGAATTGATAACATTCTGGGGTTTGACTGATCCAGGATAATACAGAAGGATCCAATACTGCGCCTTTTACTGTCGTGAAGTCCGGACTTCTAGTATAGGGCATCCAAGCAGATTGTCTGGGGGTTAAAGTCTTCATACCCTGGTCTGTACGATCTGATCCAGTAACTTGGAAGGGTGTTGGAAATGGCCATTTTGTCCGATTCACGTAAAGAACAGGGCCGTCTTTCTCAAACCACGCATATGGTACCACTAGAGGTATTGATTAGCAACAGCATTCCGAAGAAAAGAAATATGGGGGATTGACTGACAGTTATTTGCTTTGGTTTCTACCGTCGTTAACAGACACAATTGTCGATCTTCCTGACGAATGATCTCTGCTTCCACGGCAGCTTCAACCGATTCATATTCCTTTTGTCCTTCCAGTCTCACCGGAACATCCTCGTCCCGTTCGAGCTCTTTGCTGGCAGTGCTGGCTACCGACCCGACTAATGGCCCGCGTAGTTTCTCGGTAAGTTCCTGAGCCCTTGGAGCAATCCCGATTGGGCGTAGCTGCACATTTCTCTGTTGATTCAAGCTGTTCAGATAAGCCTTTTTGGCCTCTTTCCTCCTCTGATGATATCCTTTTATCGCGTGTGACCTCACAATGTTGGGACTAGACACCGAGCCTCCAGGTCCCACACTCACAAACTGCAGCATTTGTGGATAGGGACGTGTTGGAACTGAACTGGAACTTGACTTCGAGACATTTGAATCGGTTTTCGGTACAGCAGCAGCACCAACATCTTCTTGACCTGGCCGGCGCTGACACATCCTTTAGTCGATGCGGCGCGGCTTAATCATCGACGTACAGGTCAGGTGTAACGCGAAAGTGAGGCTGGTGAGTGATAAGATGGGTCCGAATCGAGAGAGTTTTGTCTCACCCCACCCTTACAAATGCTGACACGTGCGGGTCTGCTGGGCTAGACTAGCTTGGGATTAGAAAGGGCAGGCGGAGACACAACGTTGGAAAGGTACCTGTGGCTTGTGTTTGATTTGGCGATGTCGACATCCTTTTGTGCTTTATATTCTTCACTTCGTCGTATTGAAGCTAAATTCCGACTTTGCTGCTTTGGGGGTATGAAGGAACACGTCCTGACTTGGTAGGCCGGATTACCACCATCGGAGCCATTGCCGAGAAGTTCGCCACCTCAGAATGTGACAGTGAGAAATGAAACATGAGATGATGAAAGATAGTGAGAGTGAACATGAGGGTGGTATTGGAGATGAAGACTAAACATAGGAATATTTCCAAGATTCAGTGTGATCCGTGTTGGGAAGCTTCCGGTGGCCTTGGGCTAGGCCGCCTTGTCAGTGTACAAGCGCTATAAAAGAGCCTGGGTCGCTAAACTTTCAGGATGCTGTGCCCTATCAAGTACCCTGCCACCAGCTGCCGAGTTCACCAGTAGCACTAATTTCGTAAGACCAGTGCCATTCTCTACCGAGAATCTTACCAAGGTATGTCAACGTCGTCCTCCTTTCCTTCCATATTTACACTCTTTCTAGATCAGAGCACCCACAGATTCAACTACATTTAACATGACTCTGTCAGATCCAGCCCCGCTTCAATCGGACTCAACGCAGATCAACCAGACACACAGCTCTCGAGCCTGTGCCAATTGTTCCCGTGCAAAGGTCAAATGTGTCGTAGAGGGAGAGGATGGAGGGAAGTGTCAGAGGTTCGGTCAACACCTGTCCCATGTTCTGGTCTGACACAACTACCTAGGTGCCATCGACTCAAGAGATCTTGTGAGCCATCCACTGCCCAAGATCGCCACCAGAGAAAGCGAAAGCCTAAATCGTCATTGTAGGTATGACCCGCGCTCAATGGTATTCGTGCTGAGGCCGTCTAGAAATGCTACAAAATCCAATGTAGAGAATCTGGAGCACAAGCTAGATGGCCTTGTATCCCTCATCAAATCCACGCATGACCATACTTTGCGGGATGTCAACTTGGGTCAAAACTTCCCAACCTCGACGAGGGGCAGTAGTATATCAACTCAGCGTGGTCCGACATCTCCTCCAGGCTTCGCGGCGGCTCAAACCGGCCTCCCGGGAAATCCGCAACAACCGAGCCTTGAACTTGATACAGCGGTACCAGATTTTGTCGAGGCAAATATACTTCTGAACTTCTTCCGAGACGAAATAATTCCCAAATTTCCGTTTATTGCTCTTCCCCCAGACATTTCGGCTGAGAAGCTTTATGCTACAAAACCATTCTTGTACATCTCGATCCTTGCTGTTACGGTCCATGATAGTGCTCAACAAATTACGCTTGGGAAGCGAGTGATGGGAATGCTGGCCAAGAAGATGTTTGTATCAGGAGAACGCAGCCTGGATTTGCTTCTTGGGATCTTGACTTATGCTGGATGGCAAGACTCTATTTCTTCTAGAAGATGTGATAAACTGACTTTGCCAGGTGTTACCATCATTTGAAGAATTTTCCTCAGTTGACAAGCCTACTTTCAGCGGGATGTAAGTATCTTTTCCATTCAATGCTCAGTCGCCTTGAGTCTTTGACGCCTCAACTCTGACACTAAGCACCCCCCTTCGCAGATAGCAATTATTCTGATTATGCTTCCTAGTAACATTAATTCATGATCTCGGTCTGCATCGACCGCAACCAAAAGTTCCGACTTCGAGGACTCCCTGGGAAGAGGCTCTCTGGGACATGTGTGCGGTCACCCAATCTCCTACTAGAAGTGCTAGAACTCTTGAAGAACAAAGAGCATTCGTAGGCTTCTACTTTCTCTCCTCCATGTAAGTCAGCAATCCATTTCCAGGTATTGACACTTATTGATCTTTGGGGACTTTTAGGTACAGCAAGTTCTGTAGGAGAGTCGAAACTATGCAGATCTACTCGCCATATGTCGAGCAGTGCATCAAGGATCTGGAACAGTCCGGAGCTACCCCGAGTGATATTTCAGCTGCGGCGCTGGTCAAACAGCAAATTCTCCTCGAACGCATCCATCAATCTTCTTGGCAGCATAAATGGGAACCTCGGGAGTTACATTCAAGCACGATGCTTATGTTCGGCGTTTTCGAGCAGGATGCAGAACAGCTTCGTCAAAACTTGCCTCCCCTGGACGCAAACAGCGGTATGCATATTGGAGAGGAAAAATGACTTTGTGGATCTTCCAGCTGACTTTGAAACTATGTAGCATTCATCCATTTGCATTTTCATGCTACTAAGATATCACTTTATGAAATCAGTCTTTGCGAGTCACGAACAACGAATGAAGCATTTTCGAACTTCACCCGGGTCCAATTGCTATGCAATTCTCTTGACGCTTGCAAATCTTACTTCGAGGTTTTCTTTTCGTTTCCAGCATCAGACTACCTTAAAGTGGCTATGCCGACTTGTACGTTTCGGGGAAGCCTATTGTTCTTTCTTTTATATGCTTCGCGACTTTCTGCGAAATTCTCCAGTCCTCTTCCAAGCCCAGTCAAACGAGGAGGTTGCTAATTTCACTCTCACCCAGGGCCAAGCTTTAGACATACCCTTACAAATCTTCTCGCGTTGTCAACTTATGAGAATGTAGAATGGAATCTCACCCTCGTTCGCGAATCAGTCAACTTCATCGCAGTTGTGGACCAAGCCATTGAGCGGCTAGAGAGTGTGGCATCCTTGCCGGGCTACGAGAAGATTGATATGTTCTCCCGTACAGCAACAGCGATGAATCGAGTGAAGAATTTCCTTGACGACAAGATCTTCAAGCAAGCTGAGGCAGCTGCTCGGGATGCTAGTCAGAGGGAAGTCTTTGACCCGTCAACCCGTCCTGAGGATTTGTCACAATTCTTTGACTTTTTCGATGATACGTTGATGGGAGATTTTGTGGAGCTGCATTATCAATCCGGTACCGTCAATTGAGATCAGAGTCGACGGGAACGGCACTGATTTGGGGGCCCGCATCACCATCTCGGGCACGGGGAGTGGCCGATGGTCCCGTTTCGACCAATCAGGAGCCGAGCAAGGCAACCTCATCTAGGAATGGGTCACGTCGGGACATGCCCGCTGTTGCGCAGGCATTGGGATAAAGCTTCAGGTGATAACACCGCGATTCTTAGACATACAAATCTGCGGATTCAAAACGGAAGCTTCTGTCTCCTGAGTCGACCCTGGATCATAAATTCTCTTCTTTGACCTTTTGTCACTTCTTGTCAAGTGGAAATCACAATTCTACAAAGCATCCTCAACAACAAGATGTCAAACACCCGGCAAGAAAGTGAGATATCTTCACGAGATGATAATGTGACGATCGAGAGATCTCTCGCAGAAAAAATGGGCCATACGCAAGAACCAGATGCAGATGGGCTAAGCGAAGAGAATAAAAAGTCCATCACCGGATTGAAACGGCTCATTGTCGTCGGTGCTTGCACGATGGCTACGTTTCTCCTTATGCTCGATATATCTATCGTGGCTACAGTAAGATCCAGCCGACTCACGGATACACAATGATTTACTGAAAGTGTCAGGCAATACCTAAAATTACTGACCAATTTCATTCAGTACCTGACATTGGATGGTACGGATCGTCTTACCTTCTCGCATTGTAAGTTAAACCCCCCAGATTACAGAGAGAGAAGAAGCAGCGATCAGCTAAGATTCATCTTGCTAGCTGTGCTGTCCAGCCGCTGTCTGGTCGCATCTATAATCAATTTCCCACAAAGGTTGGTCCCACGGAAAAGAAACTCCAGTGAGACTTTGGCTCAAGGATACCAGATCACATACGTGGCTTTCATCGGGATATTTGAGTTAGGCTCGCTCTTGTCTGGAGTGGCAGGTTCATCCAACATGCTAATTATTGCCCGAGCCATTGCTGGGATTGGTGCGTCAGGCCTGATGAATGGTGGCTTGACCATCATACGCTTTTCTGTGCCGATGGAAAAGACTGCATGTAAGTGCTCCTCCCAGATTCAACTAGCAGTAATTTCTAATTCCACATTTCGAAAGCATATCTTGGTGCAATGATTAGCAGTGAGTGAACACTGCTTCATGTCTTGGCGACTCTCCTCGATCTATTTTGGGTGCTGACAACGTTCCAGCGGCCCAGCTAGGGATACTTCTTGGTCCGCTGATCGGAGGAGCTTTGACAGAATATGCTTCGTGGAGATGGTGTATGTGCATCTCTCATCCGCGTACAGTTATTGAAATTGGAGTTTCTTCTAAGACCACCATCCAGGCTTCTACATCAATCTCCCCCTAGGCGCCATTGTCGTGCTCGCTCTATACTTCATTCGAATCCCCGACCACCGTCTGCCCAGCGACATAAAACCCAAACTCCTCCCGATACTACAATCCTTTGACCTTGTAGGCTTCGCCATCTTCGCTGGCACGGCGATCATGCTTCTTTTAGCAGTCGAATGGGGAGGTAACAAATACACCTGGAACAACGCAACCATAATCGGATTGTTTTGCGGTTCTGCATCTGCGCTTGGTGTCTTCCTGGTCTGGGAGCATCGAAAGGGCATGAAAGCTCTGTTACCATTGGATATCTTGAAGCAGCGAATCGTGTGGACGAGCTGTCTGCACATGTTTTTCATCTGTGCGAACATGATGACAACGAGTTATTACATGGCTGTGTATTTTCAGGCTGTTCGAGATAAGTCTCCCACCATGAGTGGTGTTTACCTCTTGCCCTCTGTGCTCAGCCAGATGGCTCTGGGTATAATAGCTGGGATTCTTGGTCAGTGTCTACTTTTGCTACTTCTGTTGATGAACCTCTGACGATACGATTGCAGTCACTCGCCTCGGATATTACTTCCCATGGGCAATCGGAAGCGGGGCTTTAGCAACGATCGGAACCGGTCTCCTCACGACCCTCACCCCAACGACATCAGTAGTCAAATGGGTCTTCTTCCAAATCATAGCTGGCGCCGGTAGAGGAATGGGGATACAGATGGTATGAGGACCTTTCTACTCTGTCAACTGCCGCCTACCCCGCGCATACCCCTATTCCCGGATTTCCTGCTTCTGCC
>JAFJYH010000474.1:0-26629 GCA_017365405.1 Cadophora malorum | reverse complement strand
AGGAGATAAGCTTTCCGTGGCACGACGAAGTACGAAGTACACGGTGATGCAGGTGAAGCTTGGCGGTGGCAGCTATCATGGCGAAGTGCCGCTCAGCGCCGTCGTTGATTGGAAGTAAAGTACCGACGGTTTGCAATTTTGTCAGGGGAAGAAGGGATCATGGCGTCATAATCTTAGCCTCATTAAGAAGACTTGCTACTTAAAAGTGCAACAGTACGGAAATGGTTAGACCCCGGGACTTTCTCAAACCTCGTCGCCATGCAAATTCTACAGATTACTGAGATGGCCCCTGTTCCACACCCAGCAACAACCTTCTCTCATATCGGCGCTTCTTTATAGTTATAGTCTACTTATTCGACTTCACTGATCGCTTCCTACATCCCTTGCCCTTCCAGATCATGAGAATACCCGACAAGAAAACTGCCAAGCACAGGAAACCCATAGTAAGGAAAGTGTCTCGAAGCCCATTATGGATGATCCACGGATCGCTAGCAAACACCATAGCACAAGCGATGACGTTGCGTATGGTAATGACCGCGGCAGATGCTGGACCTGGTCGACTTGGGTAGGCTTCTGTAACGTAACCAAGCGCAACTTCCCCTGCGATTGGGATCCCAGCTCCAATCAAGCCCATACCAAACACAGGTGCAATCCAATGAAGACCTGCTGCAGCTCCAGGGCCATAAAGAAATAAACCAGCAGCCATGATGGGCCCTCCGATAAAAACAGAGTAGATTCGGGACTCAGGTTCCATAACGCCATTGTTTCTCCTGGCTTGCCAGACCATGAAACGATCGGTACCGGCACCGCCGGCGTAGAGGAAGACAACCCCGCCGATGAGAGGAGAAATATTTGTCAGTCCCATGGCGGTAGATGAGAAATTGTAGCCAAACGCAGGATTTTGAAATACGATGTTGGCAGAAGTGGACATGACCACAAGCCATGCGATTGCAAAACCGTAGACACATCCAGACCATATGACAATAGGGTGCAGCAACATTGCACATGGCTCCAGTGTAGTCATCAAAAGTGACTTTTCCGTTGGAAGTACGGTGAGAAGTCGAAGCTTTGCCCAATAACTCTTCTGGGATCTTGGAGAAGGTTGCTCGGATGCCGTGTTGCCAAAGGTGTGCGCTTGTCGGTCGAAGCCCGTCTCTTCAAGCCCGAAAAATATGATGACAGCAATCATTCCCATGAAAATAGCATAGAATCGAAGCACCCATCGCCAGCCCATCGACTGTATGACGAAGCCGGTAGCAATTGGACCTAGGAATGATCTATAAGTTGGTTAGCAGTGGAACACGCATGGTAGTACTGTCTGAGTCCGCTTACCCAGTAGTAGCACCGAGCAGATACCATGATAAGCCAAGTCCCCTATGGTGAACGAAGAATTGATCATCGACGGTTACGGCAGGGAGTTGCTCGAAAGGACCAGCAGCGATACCCATCAGAAAGCGTGACCCGTTGTAAACGGATTTCGATGTAGCATAGGCTCCCATAATTTGAGAAGCAACAGTCAGCATTGCGGATAGGAGATATACAGGACGACGTCCAAACTTCATCGCCTTCAAGAACAAGATATGTCAGAACCGCTGTTCGTGTTCCTCTAGCTAGGGAGTTGCGGACTTACCAGTGGGCTCCAGAACAAGTTACTAATCCCAATAAAGAGCAGGCCAACAGCAGTACCAACGTTAAGATATGCAACAGTTGCGCCGAATTCAGCAATCAATGCTCCGTATAGAAGACCACCCGTCAAAGTAAGGGCAGCAACCATAAAAGAATACAAGCAGACTATGCCTAGAGATATGTACTTGCGCAGTGATGACCATCGTAAGGGGTCATCAGGGCTGTCAGAAGGCTGCGGGATGAGAACGAAGTCATGGCCCTCATGCTCAGAGCTCAGTAGATGTTGTCTGTCGACAAGAAGACGAGTTCCAGGATACTCTTCGAATCGGGTATCTGGGAGCGGTGACTGCGTTGGGGTAGCAGAGTGCTGGAGGGGGGATGTCTTTCCCTCCATTGTATAGAAGCAATCAGTTGAGAAGACAGAACAAGCTTAGTAGCCGAGCTAGGATAATGAATAGTCTGGTTTTGGGTATGGACTATCGTCGGGACATGCACTGCCTTTATATCCTTCAATTGGTTTTCCCGTGTAGAATGCTAGCAACGGCGACAGGAACTCGACAAGCGGAATCGTCTCGGAACTGATGAACAGAGGACCTGAAAGCGGCTTGTACAATCGGCTGCTGATGAACAATGAACATAGGTGTGCATATCTTTCTAATGATCGGGTCCATTGTTCTTGTCATGCAGGTGGTGAGATGTAAGCAAGTTTGGGAGGAGTTCTCGATAGCGATAAGGTTTGGAAGTTACCCGGCAAAGATACCCGTTGATTGACCGGCACTTTATGGCCTACAGAGGTAAGGTGCACCAACATTATCTGGAAGCTACAGCGATATCGTTGAGCTGTGCATCGAATGTGGCGTAGATTTGTTGATAAACGAGGATCCAGGCTTAGACACATTTGCCAGGGCAGTGCGGGGTAGAAGCCGTGTACCTGGAATGCACTCCGGAACGGCGAATTGAAGCCCATTATAGCTTAGACTGAATATGACATTACATTGTCTACCCTGACGACGACGGAACTTTGCCGCATATACAGATAAGCCAGATTTCATTTGTAGACTTGCTACAAGAATGTACATAAAGTCCTGGTCCTGAATTGATTCCAATCTCGTTTTCAAGCAACGAATACCCACGTAAGCTGAAATACCCATCACCTTTCGTGTCTTGTCTATCAACTGTGTGGCACACTGTTCACGATGTCGATTTCGGAAACCGTCGCTACGGATACCTGGGTGCAGATTGCCCAGAAGAAACGCGAAGAACAGCAATCTCGAATTCCCAGAGAGTGGAAGATTCCAACGCCAACTGGCGTATTCAGACCTCTCGATGTCATTGAAGACAGCGGGCTCATGAGTGCTGAAGAAATCGAGTGGACCAATCCAGACAAGGATGCTACAACTACTTTGGAGCTCATTTCATCGGGAAATGTCACCACCGAACAGCTCATTACCGCATTCTGCAAGCGTGCTGCTATTGCTCAAGCCGCAACAAACTGCCTGACTGAAATCACCTTCACTGAGGCAATTCAGAGGGCGAAAGAACTGGATGAGCATTTCAAACGGACTGGCCAGCTCTTCGGGCCATTTCATGGCCTCCCGTTAAGTGTCAAGGACCACATGGATGTGAAGGGCCTCGATTCATCCGCAGGAATATCGTCTTTATGCTTCGACCCTGCCAAGGACAATAGTAAGCTCGTGCAGGTACTGATCGACAACGGTGCAATCGTCATTGCCAAAACGAATGTCCCTCAGACATGTCTCACAGCGGACAGCATCAACCAGGTGTTCGGACGGACTCTGAATCCATACAACAGCTCATTCGGAGCGAGCGGCTCGTCAGGTGGTGAGGGCGCTTTGATTTCCATGGGCGGCTCTCTTCTGGGATTGGGATCGGATGGTGCTGGGTCGATCCGAATGCCAGCAGCAGCAAGCGGCATTGTTGGATACAAGCCCAGCGGATACAGGCTTCCCACTGACGGCAGAGCCATGTTCGGTGATGGTATCATTGGGATCACTATCCTCGGACCTGTTCCTGTTTTTGGTTTTATGGGCCGTTCTGTGAGGGACATGCGAGTCGCCAGTAAGCTAGTCTGCGACCAGAAGCTATGGGAAGTCGATCCATTCATCTACCCTAGTCCTTGGTTGGGGATCACTATAGCTCGACCTCGTATCGGTGTCTGGAAAATGGATGCCCCCAATGCTTATCTCCATTTGCACGCGCCAGTCAAACGAGGTTTTCTAGTCGCTCAAGATAGGCTTCGACGGGCAGGAATTGAATTGGTGGACTTCAACGCGCCCGACGTCAGTCATGTCTGGGAAACCGGTAGAGAATGGCTTGAGATCCAGGGTTTGTATAACCTACGGCGGTATCTTGAAAACGAGCCTTACACACAATCCGTGCTCAACACTGGCATCATGATTCCAGCAAAGCCGGATCCACCATTGACGGTCGAATACCTCCACGACCTGAACAAGCGAATTGGTCGTCTGGCGTACGAAATGACCATTGCCTGGATGGCTAGTGGCAAGGCCATTGATGCGCTTCTTTGGGTTGCAGCGCCACATACAGCCTTGCCTTTTGACGAGTGGACCGATACGACATACACATCCATGTTCAATGCCATTGACTGGCCAGCTATCACCTTACCACTCAATATGTTCTCCGACAAGAATCTCGATCTGAAGGAAGAAGTCACTCCGTACAATGAGCTTGACGCGAAGATCCAAAATATCTATGACCCAGAAGCATTTGATGGGTTACCATTGGCAGTTCAGTTGATCGGGAGGCGATTCGAGGACGAAAGGTTGCTGGCAGTTGCAGAGGAGATACATCCGATTCTGGTAGGGTCCGGAGCAGTGGCTTTGGACGCCCATCCTCTCTTGTGATATTTGTACATAGATCATGGTAAGAAAAACATCTTTGGCGTCGCATGAATGATCTGTTCCCAAGACAAGAAACATCCAGAGTCCCTGGCTTCCCAAACATATTGGAGAAAGCGCTTCATCTTCATCAGAAATTGGCAAAAGACCAGCTGAAAACGGGTCTCGATGGCTCCCATAATGTCTTGTCTGGTAGGATGATCAGTCACCTCGAGTGAAGCAACTAACAATGGGAAGAAAGTCGGTAGTGGGTAGCTTCCTGTGACGCGAAAACATGTTTCGAGGCTTGACAAAATGCACTTGGACCACGACATTCCCACCTCATCAATCCCCCCGTAGGGATGTTGCATTCGGTGGATGAGAAGAAGGACAGCGTTTTGATATATACTAGCTTGTGTGCGCATCGCCACAATTTCATTGTCCTGATACATTTCGATAAATCCGGATGGCTCGACAGGGCTCCATTCCTGGATCTTTAACTTGATGCCAGACCAGCTAAAGACACTCTGGAGCTGATCGAGTTCAGTCGCACGATATCTCTTGTGTGAGACTAGGCACGCGTCATACATTATTGGGAGGAAGTCGCAGCATATTCCAACAGAGCGGTCAATACGGATCTCATCGGTTGGCTCGTACCGTATGATTGGGACCTCACGGTACATGAGACAGTTGACCGTGTCCAGGAGTATCAAGGCGTTAAGGTTGAAGTCTAATTCTGGGTCTCTGGTTGGGACTGGAATCCAGGGCTTCAGTGAAAGGAGGGTGTGCGCCACAATAGCGTGTGACGCAGCGCTTGCTATGAGAATCTCGAACGTAACGATGCTCAAACCGAGCCCACTTAGAAGGGCTAGTTGAGAGCGATCCGTGGCTCGAAAGCAGCGTAGGCGTTCTATTGACATGCTCGTCCTATTGAGATTGAGTGATTCATTTCCGGTCCCACCACGCTGTGTCTGCAAAAATGCTGCGGCTGTAGCAAGGTGAGTATCCCGCAAGACCTCCGGACTGTTCGCAAAGCTCCTTCGGAGCATGTCCTGGAAGAAACGAGCGAAGCTAGGTCCAATCACAAAGTCCGAGACGAAGTGATGCGACCAGAGAGTCTCTAGCAGTTGATATTCTGGAGGAGGAAATTGGATTAGACGAGAGATAGTTACAAGATCGCCCTGGAAGTTTTGTGCTGTCTCCTTGGGTCGCTCGTAATGATTCGTGATGATTTGGTTGGGATAACTTGCGTTGTCAACCCAGAAAAAGGCGTCAGACTTGCCTTTCGACAACAGAAATTTGTCATCCTTGCGCCGTCGGCCTCGCTGTGCAAAAACCCGTGCTTTGGTGCAGTTGTGTTGCAGTCGATTGCAACGACCACAGCTTGAAATGCCGGGCGTGAATACACATTTGGCTTTGATACGGTGGCAACGATCACAAGACACATCAGTCCTCATGTTTCATGAATAATATGAGTAGCAGTTTGTGGTACCGTAGAAGGATATTGGATGCACTGGAACGGATGAATGAGTAGGGAATCAACTGTCAGCCTCCAAGACTTGCGTGGCGGCGAGGATCTTGCTCTGGCGTGAAGGGTGTTTCGCCCGTTGTAAACATCTACCGGCACCACGCATAACAGGCGTAGGGTGGGAAAGTGTGTGTTGAAAAGGTGGACGTTGCATGAGTAAGAGTGGCACACCTCATGGAAGTCGCAAAAGCTGGGGGAGAGTCGTGAGCAGGTACTGTAAACTATAAATATGGGCGCTAAACCACAAAGAGCCTGAAATGACCGGCTTATCAAAGAAACTACCCAACCGATAAAGATGCCGAGCCGAGCCCCTTGTTTATTCTCGGGAGTTCAAGGTTAAGTCACTAGTCACTAATTCAGTATCGCTTTTGAGCGCAGATGATGAAGGCAAGCCGAGAGGTAATGCATTTATTTGAGTAAACACAGAACAGGCATCCCCCATCTTTCCCGGGTCATAGAATTCCTCATTCAATTAATTAACTAGCTTAATTATATAAATATTTGATTAGATGTAGAAAAACGTAGTTTGGACTAAATAAAGAATTGATTGATTTGATTAGTTAAAAATCCCGTAGGCTTTCTAAAGAATGTATTTTTAATGTCGCTGTTGAAGGGCTCAATTGCTGTCATGTGCTCCCCTTCTGAGATTTGATTTATAAGCATGGCACATGCCATTGAAACAGTGGACAGAAAATTATAATCCTCGGATGGGTTCTGTGAAACAACGGAGAGAGGGGATAGAAAACTGTATCCCAGGTAGTGGTTTCCAAGACGGCCAACAGACCGCCACGTTAATTCCTGGATCTTCTCCAAGCCAGACAAGGACATGCTGGGATCTGGAACACACCTTTCGCATCAACTGGACTTGACGACCTTTCTCCTTCTCATCAGTCTGATTTATACAAATACCATCGGCCCAGATGGTGACTGGTTGGCCAGCACGATGTGCGTGCCATCTCAAGCGACGGAGCGCGCTATGCAGACTTTGCGACACATGGAAACTTTGATCATCGATATTGATCACGGCATTTGTGGCGGGATAGCCCCAAACGTACGAGAGTGCAGCATATGCTGGTAGTGGGTCTCCCAGAAGGCTCGCGGCTGTAAACGAGCCTTTGATGCTGCAATTCCACTCTCTGGGACGACTGTCAGAAGCCGGATCTCCTCTTCCTCGTTAATTGGGGGGTATGCTGCGTAGCTTGCGTACATGCTGGGCTCATTGACCCAGATATCAAGAAGCTGAGTCGTGAGATGGCCGATCTTGATTCTTGAGAACAGGATTGTGAAGCACGCCGGGGAGGGTTGTCTTGCGCTGGGACTTCAGTTACTCCCACCTCACACACGTGTCAACACCCTCAGAATTGTGGTTAAGTGCATGAACTAGGGAGCCTGTAACTCAGGTGAAGTGTATTAGTAAGTACCAGCATTCTAGGCTGTCTCAGACTTCATTTCTGTCTTCATTGGGGTCTTCTACTTTTGGCCCTTCCTCCGAGCGCTCCAATATAAACAAGGCGTCTGACGGTCGCGCTTCAAGAAGGCAAGGAAGGTGAAATGTGATAGAGTTCATTGACACAACCGGCAGCATGAGTAATTACAGCATTTAGTAAGATCTGCTTTTGCCAAGTGGTTTCGCGACGGATCGACAAGACTAAAAGGTGTTCTTTTAGTACCAACGTGATAGACTTGGTATATCATTATTCTCAAGCTATATTTCCGTCTCGCCGTATGGTGCGGCTCGTTATGCAGGGACTCCTTAGCGATAAAGGTGGATCATAGTAGCAAGCTGTCAAAAATCGATTGACAGCTGGTACGGGCTGGGGCTGCCTCAAAGCTTGAGCCGGTGCATGTATTCGAAGTAATGTCCATTGTTCGCATAAAAAAGCAGTTGAGAGTAAACAAAGACATGTCCTTCTTGTTGAAACTGCCTTGAACCACACTCACTGGGATTAGTACCAAATTCCATTGTAAGTATGAAGGTCCTTTAAGACCAGCGCGAACAAAGTTTTGGCACGAAACGAATGCTGTTCTTCCTGATACTTAAGTGCAGCTGCGGCTAATCGAAACACGATGCAATGTCTTCCAAAACTACAGTCCATGCATGTAAGATATACAGCGCCATGGCTTCTCAACCACAAGTAACCCCTCCCAGAGTATTATCATTTCTAGACTGGGCTGTGGCCAGCTATCAAGCCTCATCATTGGTCTTTAGTGACGGCAGCATAGATGAAGACGAGATTAATCTAATGATGTTACAGCATGTTGAAAGATACGCGACCTACTTCGCGAACATGGGAGCCGAAATGGAAAGGACCGAACTCCAGGCACTGTGCGACACTGTCAGATCTAGACCTGACCAGTTCGAACTCCCAACATAGTAAAGATCTCAGAACAGCTTTGTTTTGTTGTTCAACGTAGACGATGATATTAACTGGAACTACGCAATTTGTTTCAGGAGGTACACAGCCGTGATGAATACCACACACTCGAAGACTTGGCCTACTTCCATGGCACACAGAGAAGCACGTATTGAGGCTGACAGGAGAGAACTTTATGGTCTATCGCGACAGTGAAATACAATTGAGGGTATGGATCATCAAGATCCGCGCGCAGTAAGCTTGTTGTTAGAGCTATTGATAGTTGAAGCGGAAAGATCTTGCTCGGAACAGGTGCGACTCGCAGTCCTCTGTATTTGCCGCCCGCAAAGACGAGTTCTTGGAGCTGCCATTGCGACGGAATCAACACTTACTGAGGAACAGAGCAATACCACTACAACAGTCTTAGACCAAGCACGTCATCTTATTGACGAGTATCGGCAGGATGGCAGTCCCCAAGTCCCGATCGAACGCGATCCCCCACTAGAAGCGTGGGAGTGTAGAGCGCTGTCTACACGAGCTGAGAGGCAATGGTACGAGGAGAATGAACGCCACATGACTCAACAGGAGTGGCTCGATGTGTTGAAGGGTAGATTGGCTCAACGGATCGAAGAAGATGATATATACGGTGACGAGCTCGAGGAAGAGAATAGTCGTATCCGGAACTTGTATCATGAATGGAACTTCAATGAAACACGTCCTAGGAACTTCTCAAGTCACTACACGCGAGCTAGGAGTGATCATAATGATCATGATCCGATCATTGAAAGTAAGATGGAGGACGAGGACGACAGCGAGTATCAAGACGTCCGCGATGAACTTGGCTCGGACCACTCAGATGACTCTGATGACTCTGGAAGCTCTGACAGCACCGACAACTCGGACGACATGAACGACTTGAACGACTCTGATAGCTCGGATGATTCTGACAACTCCGTCAGCTCTGGCACCTCTGATAGCTCTGAAAATTCGGATGACTTGGAAGACGACTCGGACAACTCCTGTTCCAGTGATTTTGTATCGGTGGTGTTCGTGGTTGCGGTTGCGCCTGGTATTGGTAAAGTAATATATCACATCTGGTTTTAGTCAGTATGGAACCATATACACGATTATAATTAAGATTATTATATTTAGTGAATGAAATTCACAATAAATTTAAATAATCTCATGTACTCGACCCCACTTTGACTCTGAACTTGTTTCTAACATCCAAAATGAACCTTTCAGTTGAGAGATCAGTGTCTATTTACCTGATCCATACTTTACTAACATCAGCCAGTCCATCCTTCAACCACGGGGTTTCAAGCGTAGCAGTTCCGTCATGTCCATGATCACCCCTCTCAAATTTGCCAAGCACACTTCCCCGACCAAACTTATCCTCCCATACAGTCACAAAGTCCACAGAATGCTCACAGGGAACAGCTGTGTCTTCTGTTCCATGCAGCACAAACAGAAATGGTGCTTTCTCTCCCTCCTTCATCTTTTCCACAACCTTGGCAGGATATAACGACTCATCTGTGCCCATGATCTGCGGAAATAATCCGTTCTGCAAGATAGGAAGCGCAAGCTGCATTCTGTCCGGTGGGAACGATCCAGTAGCAATTTTGCCGGATTCCATGCTAGCGATATGTTGATCGAGAGGTTCTCTGGGGATCTGGGGTGCGCCGAATGGAGACTTGTCGTTGGACGCAACGGAGTACCAAGGTCTGTCGAGATAAGTCATTGGATATGCAGCAATGACAGCTTTCACAAGATCAGATCTCATCAGCCCAGATTGGATGGCCAAGTACCCGCCAGCACTCTCCCCATACGTTGCCACTCTCTCATAGTCCGGGGTGATGTCGCTACCGATTCGCTTCAGATATGCTGGGAGATCATTCTCGATCCAGGTGAACAGATCGCGAACGTCAGAAAGGATGTCTAGACCTTTACTCTCGGGGAGTAGACGATAGTTTGCTGAGATGCGAATCGCTGAGTGAAGCGTGGCGTAATCCAAGGACCACTGAGCAGTCCAGTCTGGGTAGAGAGCGTGCCCAGCGATGAGATACCCACCGTGGAAATGAACAATAATCGGACGCTTTCCGGTGTGAGCGCCTTTGGGGATGATGACATAGAGTGGAATTTCTTGATTGTTGACGATCTTGTAGTGAGTAGTGGTAACGTTGAAGTTGGCGAATTTCGGGTCTTCCATGTTGAAGATGTTTTGAATTGAGTTGATGGTGTTAGGGGTTGATATTAGAGATGCCTGTGAGATTTTTGGAGCTTTACATGAGGACTTGATTTGTTTTGAATACTGTTTTCTCTCTTCCTTTGTGAAGACAGACACAGTGCTGTACTTATATTTTTCTGTGCGACATGGGATGGAGACCATGACTCCCCGCCTGTGTGCATTTCATCTCATCCTCGCGACAGAAGCAGTTACGAAAGCTTCATAAGCAGGGATACGCTCCTCGGATTGTCGTTCAGAATCGTTCAGGCAGCTGTGCGATGCTCTAGCTCGTATGTTAAGGCTTAAATCCGAGAATATACCCTCCTCAAGCCCCCAAGGATTCTTTAACGCAGGTATTGTGGTGGGGTAAAAGGGGTTCGCTTCGCTATGGCACTTAGCCGCTCGGGAGTTCGGTCTTATCGCGTCACCGATGATTCTTCCGTGCGTAACGCGATATCGCCGAAAGAGTACTGAAAGGGAAATGCTTCGGGGACCACATTTGGATATTATTCATAAGGAAAGAGTCATTGACTGGATGCCTGAATGGCGATGAGAATTCATGCGAGCTTTATTGATTGGTCGATATGGTTTATAAGAATATTCTCAGATCTGTCCGGACCTTTATCACATTGAATCATTTGCAGTGTTTGGCAGCTCAACGTCAAAGGATTAGAGAGGCCCTGAAAGCCCTAGACATACAAAGGCGCGTATAACTGTATATCTCTATTAGGAAGCAATGCCACAAATACAAGTAGCCAAGTCTCAGTGTTGACGCCCTGTAGATAAGCTTAATTTACCGAAAATTAGTGCCCATATCGAAGCGGGTGCATGACGCGCTGATACAGCTGATATCAATACCCTCAAACCACAGCATGTCGTCTTCAATCCTTTCAAAGAAAGCGCGTCGGTATGTCCATACTACGATCTCGAATAATAAACTGCTTCGAATCAGGCTTACCCCGCATATCGGCCCAAATCGCGTCCTGCTACTCCACAATGGCTTCTGATTCAACATCCCACCAAATCAATCCCCTCCTTCGATCACTCTACCCTACTACGATCACATATGCACCGCAGGATCTTCGCAGGCAGGATGAGGGGTCGGATGTGGATTGGTATTCGCAGCCGCGCTTCGTCAATCATATTGACGATGGGGCGATCGCGTCACTAAAGTCCTACTACGACACGGTCATCAAACCAAACCACAGCATTTTGGATCTTTGCTCTAGTTGGACATCGCATCTTTCGGCGAAATTCAGACCACAGAGTATTATTGGGTATGGTATGAACAGGCTGGAGCTGGAGAGGAATCCACATCTTACGAAACGCTTCGTAAAAGACCTCAACAAGAACCCAAATTTGGAAGAAGTCCCGGCCGTGAGTGTTGATACCGTTATCTGTAATGTCTCTGTGGATTATCTCACACAACCCGTCTCTATATTCAAGGAACTGAATAGGGTATTGAAGGTTGGAGGGACTGCACATATGGCTTTCAGCAACAGATGTTTCCCGACAAAAGTCGTCGGGAAGTGGATGAGGATGGACGACGAAGGTCGGAGAAGGTGGGTGGGTGGATATTTCTGGGCAAGTGAAGGTTGGGAGGATGTCGAAGAAGTCATCTTGAAAGAGGGCAAATCTGGATTCTGGGGATCTTCAGAGGATCCATTGTTCGTGGTCAGAGCCAAGAAAGCTGCTTCGACATGAGCTCCCGACCATATTCGATCGCGTAAAGGGAAAGCAAACTTAGTCTAGGATACCCTCTTTTGATCACAAACACCCATCAGTCCTGCATGCGGGAACCCGTCTCAAAAGCCAATCGAGGAGTGACAGGCACTGCGAACTGGCTTCGCGGCCAACCCCACACGTTCACAGACAGCTCTCAGGCTCCAATATCGCATCCTCAGTAAAATCCTTGAGTGACTAGAGCAGCCAGCGAGCTACTCGACTAGTAAGGCTGAAGTCCATGCACACCAGCTTCGAGATGCAGGTCAATGGATGCGTCAAGCATCAATATCGGTTGAAGCGGGGTAAATGTCCGAGTTGGCCCACTTCACTTACTTACGAGCCTTGCCCTGTTTTCGGTACCATACAATGGTTAGTTCAAGGGTCGAAAACTGCTGTATATATGCAAGGCACTTCCTGATTTTCACAGGGCAACGAGAGCTAGATTGGTCTAATATGGATGAATGGCCACCAACACTGGCTAAATTACCATGTACTTAGTCTCAACCATATCTTCGGGCAGTAAACTTGCAGTGACCCTGGAATTATTTCATGCCGTATGGTGGCTTGACCTAAAGGTTAATTCATGCCGTTGGATACTCTATTTTGCTGTCATGGCTCCAATCACCACAATCTTGTTGTACCACATCTCTGATGTCTGTAAGGCCACAGCCCCTATCTTACATCTTTTCCTGTGCGGCGTCAACGTCTCTTTATATTATATAGCAGCAAGTAATTGCTCAGCTATACGATGTTTGTTAATCTCGTCAGGATGTATTTGAGTTGGCCTGAACAATTTATTTTTCTTGAAGGATATATTCAGCACTATCCCCAACGTTATGCTTTGATTGTGCTAACCGGTTCATTTCCATATACTCGTTTCTGTTTGATCATTCCTTTCCTAGCCATCATGAACCCCTCGTCATGGAAGCTTAGTATCTTCATTATTTCAAGTATTCTCTCGTCGATCATCTCCGCAATCCCTCAAACTCTCTCATCGGGTTGCGGCTGGACGTATGTCGGATGTGTCTTTTACCAGAGCAATGGTCGACCACTCACGAACAGGTTCGCTCCCTCGACAGTGGTAGACACTACAGTTGAGAACTGTCAAGTAGTGTGTTCCAAGAATGGGTTCTCTTACGCTGGTATGGAGGACGGATGGGGATGCTACTGTGGAAACACCTTCACAACTCCTCTATCCCTCGACGGCTACTGCAATTCGGAATGCTTCGGAGACGCGACTGAAATTTGCGGAGGCTACTCATCGCAGAGCATCTACATCAATACTTGCGGTGTCGTAAGCTCCATCTCGAGCTCTTCCTCGTCAAGTAAGTGCCGACCCGTGTTTATCCCGATTCAACCAGTTCAAGGAAAATTCACCATCGTTTCATTTATAAACAATGACTTCCCTCAACATGTACCTTTTCAAGTCTTTGGCTTCGTCCGATCTCTTTAAATCGTCTCTTGTTTCATCAAACAAAATATGAAGGTTCTTGAATTTGTTCTCTGTTTGGCTTTGCGGTCACCAGCCTCTGCCCAAATTTTGGTTCCTCCAGGCCAAACACCTTGTGAGATTCAGCTGGATCATTTTCGGAAATTTTTCCAGGCATATGCTAACATCTTACAGCGTTCAGCATTCCTGCACCTCCTTCAACGACTGCTGCACCGCCAAGCATTACTCCTTCAAATCCACCAGTATCGACACCTCCCATCCCAACTCTTTCTGATACTCCGATCTCACCACCAGCTCCTCCAACTCCTACTATTCCGCCACCTGTCACTACCCCATCTCTGTCACTCTCACTCGGTCCTCCATCAACCTCTCTTCCACCACCACCTGTGACTACACCCTCACTCTCGCTTTCTCTTGGTCCTCCTTCGACGTCCGTGCCTCCACCTCTAGTCACGACACCGAGCCTCTCTCTGTCGATTGGAACGCCCACTGTCGCTGCGCCTGCTCCACCTCTCACAACACCATCCCTGTCTCTATCCCTCGGTACTCCTACCAAGCTCTCAACTCCTGTGTCAACATCACCATCTTTCTCGCTATCGATTGGCCCGCCGTCAACATCCAAAGCTCCATCTACATCGAGCAAGACGAAGCCATCTTTCAGCATTCCTACCTACAAACCCAGTCACACAAAGCCGACATTCTCAATTCCATCGCATACGAAGCCCAGCCATTCGAAGCCTAGCCACGCAAAGCCACCACATACTACCCAATATACAACATCAACAGTCAAAACCACCAAGACATACAACGTCTCATCCTGCCCACCAACCGTCAAATCCTGTCCCTACGGCTCCAAAACAACCACCGTATCCCACTACACAACCATCTGTCCCGTAACCACACCCAAACCCACACCAACCCTAACTTCCAAAACAACAAAATACACCACCTCCACTCTTATCAGCACCAAAACCTACACTATAACCTCCTGCTCCCCAGACAAAACAAAATGTCTCGTCGGCTCAGTCACAACCACCACTTCCCTCTATACAACAATCTGTCCTGTAACCCCTAAACCAACCCCAACAGTCACAACCCTCAAAACAACAACCAAACACACCACCACAACAATCTACACCAAGAAAACATACACCGTCACATCCTGCGCTCCAACCGTCTCGAAATGCAATGTCGGATCGACTTACATCTCCACCTACCCGATCCACACTAGCTACCCGGTTCTAATTCCTCCTGTACGTCCTACAAGCAAAGAGACAAAAACGGATTCCGGAACGACAACAACAACCCTCCCACCTAGCACAAAAACACTCCACCTCAGTCTTGGGACGCTGCTTTTTACTCTCTCGCCCGAAGTTCCCGAGGAAGAGGAGACAGAGACGCCTACCAAAGTAGCGCCGACGCCCACGATCCTGCCGCCAAAGAGTGAGGTTGTGAATAAACCAACAATTGCTCCAACGCCGACTGGAACGACACCCGTAGCAGTGCCGTCTCCGCCTCCAGCTGCGAGCTCGAGTGTCGTGGTGAGCATTTCGCCAATGCCAACACCGGCGCTGTCGCCGACGCCTATTGAGGCTGTGAACGCGGCTGCAAGACTAGGAGATGAAGTCTTCCTTTATGCTTTCATGATTATTGTGGGTGCGGTTATTGCTTGATTATTTCCTTATAATTCGCAGTGAGGATGGGAAGGAACGGGAAAGAGGAGATAAATTTCTAATTCTAATGTGTTCGTTTTGGGTTCGCAAGTCGTACTTTTCTTTTTATCTTGTGGAATAGGATATATGTGCTTGAGCGTTTACCTCCTCTTTTCACTTCTACTGATGGATGTTGGATTTTGAGGGCTAGGAGATGCTCATTTGTTTTGTTGTGTTGTGTTAAGCGAGGAATGAGGCAGTCGGGGGAAGAAAAGGAAAAAGGAAGATGTGGGTAGTATAGGTAGTTTAGATAGCAATGGAATTTTGGACCCATCTTATTGAGTTCTTGAATTCCATGCGTAATGGGCATTGCACCATCAGTCCACGATTTAGACGAGAGCCATTGTCCCAGATCTTCCTCGGCCCACGCCCCCGTCATCAGAGTTTCGCCAGCTCGCGGATTCAACAAGGAAACCTGGAATGGAGGGCTGTGAAGAGAATTCGGAAGATCGAGGGTATCTTGCGCGTGTCGACTCCTCGTGATATCTACGGAAATAAAGCTTGGATCACCAGCAAAAAGGGGAAGAGATATCATACCCGCACTTTGCTATTTCTCTTTCTCGATATCAGATGCCATCCATGCTTATTATCCTGAATATCAGCAGAAGTATTCTTCGTATATGCTTCCAAGAATATGGGTTTGTTTAAACTCCTTTCCACCATTCACTGAGCCTCAACATAGACTTGAAATCTGGAAAGCCGAAACGTCGCGTTATGCGGGTCAGGTAGCTGGGAATCTCGAACCTTCCTCCTTCTCGCCGATTAAAAGTCCATCAACTGACCAGGAAGACGGCTTCAGAAGACTAGAAGGGAAAAAATTCTTCTAGAACACCCACGCAGATCAATTCTTGGGACCGGTCTTGTTGACTACACTCGCTTATCGAACGAAGCCCCAGTCCCAAAGAATTGGTGGTGGGGATGCGCTGCTTCCAGAACTGATTCCAATTCTTCGAGTACTCCGGGCCGACGCGTGCCGAGAGATTACGGTCTTCAGAAGGGACGGGGCTGAGATCATCACAGTAAAAATCCATATCGTGCAAGACGCGTCCAGTCGATTTGCTCGGGTTGGGTCGAGAAGCGAATTGGAACATGCAGCCCATCAGGGCTGAAGAAGTGGTCGATAACTGCAGGTTGGATTGCCTGCCAGGCTGTCAGACATGGTTTATGCGACTCTGGACGGGAGGCTCCCGTCCTCTTCCCGCACCATCATCACTATTCAAGGTATGGGTTTGAGGAGCCCACGTCTCCATTGTTATTGAAGCAATGTCTCACCTCTTCCCGGTGGCTTGGGAATTTGTTGAAGATCTAACAGTGCCATTGTTTGGATTGTTTCGGTTGTTGGGTCTGGAACTTGATCTTGATTTTGAATTGGGGTGCTGAGGTGAGCCGGACTTCCCCAAGCCTTCTTTGCCGCTCACCCCTCTTCTCGGTAAATCAGTGGCTATTACCAACCAAGTGAACACCCAGATACCTACACATGGTTTGTCTACCTGTGTTTACTGGATCGTACATGAAAAGGCTTGCTTTCCGATCTATGCACTAAGGATACCGTTTCTCAATCGCTTTCGCATTGCTACGCGCGTCTTGTTTGAAATTTCGGGATTTGCTTTGAGATGGTTTGGTTTGGAGACGGTACTTGCCATGCGGGGAGTGAGACAAAGAGTCGGTGAGCGCGCACTGCAGTATCTACATAACATACAGGGAGGAGACGATGTGATATGGTGACTTGCGCTGCATGTATGCATATGTCTACATACCATGCATGGGATAGATAAACGAACCGCATGAGGGCAGATAAACAGGATTATGTTATACGGGTATTGTGATATGCGGGGAGATGATGATGAATCGAAATCTACAATCAGGCCATGATCTTGCTTTGCACGGTTGCATAGGCGCATTTTCCGTTCTTGGAGACGAGAATTAGATGAGCTGGTGTTTTGATCTTGTGAGATGTGAAGCTTGTCAGCAAAGTGCTAATGTACCTGGTACTTACTCCCTCAACGCCCCACACACCCAAATCGCGATTGCTGGTGATTAGGAGGCCTAGTCATGAGGTACTTAGACTTGATGAGAAATTCCCCGGATATATTGCTTGACGGTAATCAAAGAGTTTTGAGGATGACAGAGCATCTTGGCTGTTATCTACAGTACAGTAGCGCAGGGGGTACAGTACTGTACAGTATATGTAAAGATAAGATAAGATGGGATGCGAAAGCAAGAGCGAACTATCGATGAGTTGATGGGTCTGATGGTACAAGGGTGAAAACCGCTAGCCAGCGTGCACTGAAGATCTAGGGGATAACTTTTACTTGTCTAGAGCTGCCTGGTATGGTAAATTAACACCTCTGTGATGAAAAGCATAAGAACAACAATCGCGTGTAGGTAGCAATCCCAGCGGAAGGGTAGAGGCAAAGGTACAAGACGCAAAAATACAAGAAGAAAGCGGGGAAGTCAATCCTCGCGCCTCTGTCCTGCACATCTCGGCATCGGATCAAGCCTCTATTTCGGGCCGTTTAAGGTGGCGGTCCCGGCCTCTCTTTTCAGCTGTTCTCCGCCTCGAAACTCAAAATAATGTCATGATGGCGCCATGATACTGCAACTCTGATATCGCTTGTAATAAGATCGCTCCGTGGATGAGAAATGTAATGACGTCTTCACGAAATCGGCGCTTAATTGTCCTTTTATGTGCTGAGATGTGGAGATCTCGAAAAGCGAGGCAGCAGATGCGATTTGTCAAATTGCATTGATGGCAATTTTGTGTGATTGGGGGTGTAAGTTTGGTAGCGAAGGAGCCACTTTCAATGTTGGAAAACTGGGAAGAAAGAAAGAACAAAAGCCTCATGCGACGCTGATATCAAGCAAAGTTTGGTAACGAAACGGCGGATTTCGAAATGCGGAGAAGGAGATGTTGTGGGAAGGTGGGATTGGGCGGAGGATTGAATGGCGCTTAAGAGTTTAACCTTGTTATCTATCTACTAGCAAGTACGAGTACTGTACCGCGTGGTGCATTTCACTGGTGTGGAATTGAGTTTCCCAAGGGCTTGATTCGGCCTGTCAAACTGCCTAGGTCGAGTGAAGCTGCGGCTTGGGAAAGTTTGCAGATATACTTTACTTTCCTCCCCTGCTTCGGTAGTGGTGCATTTTGTATTCTCCCTTTGCGGCTCGACTGCACTCGATGCATCCAGACCTGGACGCGGACATGCATCTCTTTTGTCTGCTGCGTGAAGCTTTCTCGGGATGTTTACTCATTTGACATCCTCTTCTTACTACCATGTAGAGCTGTGAGTGGTGGGCGTAGACGCACAAGCTTAAACTTATCACCCTTCAAACCTTCGCGCTCTGATCAATTCTACTTGAGTATCGGCCTCGCCGAATGCGGGTGGTGGGGCGAGGGGTTGATGGCGAGAATGCCCGGATAGGGCGAACGCGCCGAGCTTTTTTGGACGGTGGATACGAATTTGAGGAATGGTGATGGGGATCACTACGTCAGTGCCCACTGAATGGTGCTGGAAAGAGGATGAGAGCCGCCAGGAAGGAGAGGAGAATTAACTGTACCCTGGAGATCGTGAAGTTCAGGGACAGGAGGTGCATGTAGTGAAGTTGGCTACGAGTACGAAACTGGATGCAAGCGTGAAAACGTGGAAACGTGGGAGCTGGGAAGCTTGGAAGAAAGGTGTTCAACCTTGGAAGCTCCCCGGATGTATATGCAATGGCCTTGTCTATAAAGATCGGGTCATGGCCCATTTTCGCTGGCTGGTTTGAAATGCCATACTTGAGGGATGAACGATCGGTAGATGGCTGTTTCTCAAGGTTACATTCATCATATGTTCGTGACGTGATGGGCCGACGATGCCCTGGAAATAAGCGAGGAATGGCACTGAATGATTCTACTCGTAAAACTTGACATGATGGACTGAAACGAGATTATTGGAAACCTTACGTCAATTAAGCTGTGAATGACTGACTATCCATCGACCACTGATCGATCGTGATCGTGATCGCCTCCAATAGAACGATTCTGAAGAGTAATAAAGTCCATGAATTGTCTCCCTACCTTACCTACTAAAAGGGACAGCACTCATCCTGCAACCCTTCGGTCCTCAGACAGAATTTAATCGCTGGCATTTTACCTTTCTGAGACATCTTCAAGCCTTGTCGCTAATATTGAAATTCCTACGAGGCTTGAATTGAAGGCTTGATCCAGCACACCAGTTCAGCGCGCCAACGAGATACGCGATTTGACTGCTCAGCTGAGGGGACCACACCAAGCTGACCTGACCGCCGCTGTGTGTCCACCCCAAGCAGCTGCTTCTACTAAGTACATGTGGTGTCTGCATCTCATCTGCAGTCATTCATTTTACAGGGTGTCCAGGCCGAGAGGACGAACGAGGCAGGTGGGGTAGATGCATGCATGAGAGAGAGCGCCATCGACCACCACCAACAGCTGATGAAATATTGAGTTCCGGGTGAAGTTTTGGGTTGATTTGCTGTAAGTGAGACCGTGCTGAATGTTTGCCCTTCGTCTGCGGAGAATAATGTCTACCCGAAGCCTCCGTATTGATTTATTTGGTTATCGTGCGCGTTTCTTTTTGACCGTTTGATTTGGTTTGATTTGATTTGATTTGATTACTTATTTCGTCTCTGTTGGGAGAGGGCTTGATATATTGATTGATGGATGGCCCTGGAAGATCGAAAATTTGATTTGGTTTCTGCTTTGCTTTGCTTTGTCACTGCTGTTGCGCAGCTGTTGCTTTTCAAGCTTCACTCAGCTTCTTTGTCAAAGCTAATATCAAAGCAACAGAGTTTTGTTCCATCAGCTGTTGCTTGAGTGCTTGGGAATATATACTTTCCGATCTCTCCTCTGGACTCCACCAGAAATCAGTCCCAGCGAACACTCTTCCAAGGATCGTACACGTTGCCCTACGGACCATCAGCCTCTAGGAACAATTGCTTGCATTGCCGGGCTTCACTTTCACGTTTCTGGTGGGACTGACCTTGTTCGCTATCGCTCTCATCTCGCTGTGGTCTTGTCTTGTCTTGTCTTTCGCCATTCGCTTCTGGTGATTCCGACGCTGCAGCCACGCCTCTAGCCGAATAAAGGATCCCCGTCGGCCTGAACCTGCCAGGCCTGCACGGCGCACCTGAAGTGAACCTTGCAGGTGCCCTGTCTTGTCTGGCCTAATCTGCACCTCAGCACTGCACGAACCTCACACACCCTTCAACCTCTTTATTGCAGCCCGCCCGCCTCCTCCTCTCCTCACTCCTTCACAACCTCACTCTCCCGTTAACTCATCTCCAGCCCAAACGAGGGCTCCAATCCGACCAAACATCGATACTCTCCTCTTCCTAACTCTTCCCCTACCGGCCGTTGACCCGAACGACGTCAATTGCCCACCCAGTTTCCGCGCCGTTAACCTGCCCTTCCCCACCCTCATCGGCCAAATCAACAAACTTGCACTCGCCGCCGACTGCTAGTTCACTCCCAGTTATCGCGAAGCTACTGTGTCTAGCTTCAGTCCGCCTCCAGTAGCATCCGCCATCCAGATCTAAGTGCGTAGAAAACAACCTTCTAGCGCCATTGCTCCCACGATTGCAGGACGCAATCCAAGCCAAAGCTTGCTTCTTGACCAATAATTGCCTCACGCTGCTGCAAGAAGCACAATCACAACCCACTTTCACTCAACCTACATTCACCTCACCTCGCATCATCCGCATTCACAATGGCATCCCAAGTCCACAGAAAGCCCATGCCGGCAGGTTATCAAGGTCCTCAATCCCCCGATCCCTACTCCCACAGCCGCAGTCGAACGACCTCCTCAAATATCTTCCCGACGGCCCAGTATCCGCCTCAACCACAACAATTATACCCAAACAACATGCAGGTCCACAACTACTCCTCGCGGAGAACCCCCTCGAATGCAACTTACTCGACGACAGCAAGCAGTGGCAATGGCCCTGTGCCATTCCGCGCTACCTCTCAAGATCTCCGCCGCTCAACATCCTCGAGATCCGGTGGGCTACAGCCGTCCAGCTATGTTGCGCTGATGAGGAAACAAAAGGCCACAGTCTGGTGCGATAGGGCTCAACATGAAGACCCCCGCTTGCTCGCTGCGCAGAAAGCAGCAAAGATGCGAGCCACAATGGAAGTCATCGGCGGGCCAGCAGCAGGTCGGGTCTCGACAAGCGGATCAAACAGCCTCGCAGGCAGCAACAGAGTCACAGCGAAGATACGACATCACGGCAAAGCTGGGCTAGTAGGATACAGCCCTGGAGATCTAGTGGGAGGAGTCGGAGGAGTGCCTATGCGGTTGAGTGCTAGTGAGGTCGAGGGAGGGGATAGCGACGACGACGCAGATAGTGGGAATATGGCATATGGAGGAGGAACATACCATCGCCGCACTGGCAGCGGGAGGAGCAGTGTTGGGAGCGGCAGACGCGGCCTCACCTACTCAAGACAATCTGGCGCGAGTTCTACAGGCGGGAGATGGAGTTCGGGAAATACACCGCCGAACGAACGACAGAATTCAATGGACGATGTGCAGGAAGCGGGCGAGACGCCAGTGCCTGGCACGCATCAACGGGCTAAAGATTACTTCTCTGCTGATGGGAATAGAGATGGGACACGCAGTGCTGGAAGTGGAAGTAGTGGTGAGCGTGCAGATGCAGTGGGAGAGTTGAACACTGTGGACGCCGCCAGACTTGCTAGCAACAGCCTGCTGAAATCGACCGTCACCCGCGAGAAGAGCGTTAAGAATCCGGATGAGTTGAGGAGGAGAGGTAGTGTGGATGATCGGACCATGACGATGAGTGCTGGGCGGCTGTACATTGCGAACCCGGACGCGGACAGCGATTAGGAGATGAGGCAGAGGAGGATATACCACATTTCGTTTTCCCATTGGATTATGGGTGGAGCCGAGGAGTGAGAATGGAGCAACCGCCGTTTCTCCATCTCTTTTCTGGTCTCTCCTTCTTTCTGGCTAGGGCTGGACCGAGCTACGGCTCATTGACATGCATTTGCGGCGTTTGGGCGATTTGGTTATTCGATGATCGCGAAGAAATTGGATCGGTGTTTCTGGATTTCGATACAGAGGGATTCAGGAATGGGGTTAGGATGAGTTTTCATTGTACTTTTGTCTATCGCTTCTTGGAGACAGGGGGTGGTGGCCTGGATTGGGTTGGATTTATAACCAATCGCTCGTTCTAGCGGCATTGTTGTTTTTATGTACACGGAGGGAGGAGGACAATGGGGAATGTCGGCAGGGAGGATGTGAGGGAGGAGAGATATACCTACGTACAGTCGCTTGGAAGAGCTAGGAGAGGAAAGAGAGATGATGAGAACAGAAACAAAGTAATACAGAGAAGCTTCGGCTTTTTGAACCCATTATTTCGACCTTATGTATGCTATGTGATCGTGATTGGGCAGAGTACAACTCGTTCCCCTTGGTTCTGGACACAAGGGGTTGTGTGTGCTTTGGTGAGTATGGCTGAAACAAGAAGAGAAAGTCGTCCTGTCCCATGAGTTATACATCTTCAAAAAGGGAAGACAGAGAAGGGGCACTTTAATCCTTTCAGATAGGTGTAAACAAAGGCAAGTCAGGGGAAACAGTCGAGGCTTGCTAGTTGGACGAAGACTGTAGATAGTTTTCTACTGTGAATCATTTTTCATAGCATCTCAATTTCTACAGTATCCTTTTGATAGATACTAAGCCTTATTGAGATGATGCCTCAAAGCTGCTTCACGATATATGCAATTAAGTAGTTTCCATTTGAGTTCTGGTACTTCTAGATTGTAGGAAATAATCCGGGGTCCAAAGGTGCGGTCCCTCCAAACAGGGGTTGGTGGCGGTTGCCGAAGAGAGAACGCGAAACCACTTTCCAAGAGGACGCGCTCGTCGCGTCCTTTCAAGCCAACCAAACCCACATTCATTCACACTCCACACACTACACTCGCGAGCCTCAACAACAGCACAGCACCTCGAACGACAATTGAAAGGGCCATTGGGATTCGTATCCTTTCAATCGATTCATGCAAGATCAAATTGATATATTCACCTAAACCACGTTCGGCTTTGTCGTCATCAACGACAACGCGTTGACGATGTCCGACCAGGGCTCCCCACGCTCTCTTAAGAGAGACCACACCAGCTTCGAGGAGCCCGAAACACAAGAACTCAAAGCACCTTTCACTGTTCCAGCTGATTTCCTCGAGAAGCTCGCTGCGGTAGAAGATAAAGCTACAGAATCATTGCCCACCCCTCCTGTCAGCGTAGGCACCAAACGAGAAACCAGCCCAACTCGAAGCACCACGGGCTCCTTGACCGACGCTGGCTCGGCCACACCCTCGAGAGATCCATCTCCAAGCTTAGACCATCTGCCAACCACGTCCGACGCACCTCCTGCTTCAGCATTCGCTGCGATGAACGGCTCTGCTCCACCTCCGCCGAAGAAGGCAAAGCTCACTTTCCAGGAGAAGGAGATGAAGCGGATACACAAGGAGATTAAAGACAAGGAGAGAGCGGAGGAGAAGGCGCGCAAGGAGACGGAGAAGGCGAGAAAGGATGCAGAGAAGCAGGCACATGCTGATGAGAAGGCGAAGAAGGATGCTGAGAAGGAAGCGGAGCGGAAGAAGAAGGAGGCCGAGAAAGAGGAAAAGCGACTGGCACAAGAAGCTGAAAAGGCTGCCAGAGAAGAGAAGCGGAGGAGGAAGGAAGAGGAGAAGTTGAAGGCCGAGGAGGAAAAGAAGAAGAAGGATAAGGGCCAGATGAAGTTGGGCAATTTCTTCAATATCCCTGCTTCAACACGTCCTAGAGCTTCAAGTGTCGATTCCAAGGGTAGAACATCTATGAGTCCGGCGCCACAATCGTCAAATGTCAGTGCTGCGATTGCCAGCCCGATGAAGACACCAAATAAGCCAGAAAAGACTGCTTACGAGAAGCTGTTCCCCGATTTCTACATTCAGCAAGGTGTTACGGTAGCACCGATCAACAGATTCGAACGAGATGAGGAGGCTGTTGAAGCTATTGAGAGCATTCTCGACAGCTACTTGTCAGGCGACAGAAGTCCTGGCCGTCAACGGACCTTTGATGCTCCTGCTCTCTTCCATACCTCATCACTGTATGATACACCCCGCGGCAAGAAACTTGTACCAGTACGAGAGATTATGTCCGATTTTTATTCCGGCAATTCTTCCAAGCCAATCGACCTGACCACCGACTCACAAAACTCCCAGATCAAGAGAACGGGCGATCTGTTGAAGGGTATCCCTATGAAGATCCTACACTTCCAAGAGGATGTTCGACCCCCGTATCGAGGTACATATACTAGTCGACCTGTCAGTGGTATGTCAAAACTGGCTCGGAATCCATTGAGGAGAGACCTGCCAAACACAGATTACGACTACGACAGTGAGGCTGAATGGATTCAAGACGACGAGGATGCAGAGGATCTGAAGAGTGAAGGAGACGAGGAGGAGGAGCTTGGTGATGACGAGGATATGGATGATTTCCTAGATGATGAAAATGATGAGACTGCCAACTCTAGGAGATTGGTATTACAGGGTGACCTAGAGCCAGTTTCAACAGGACTGTGTTGGGAGGATAGGAAGAGACGAAATTGGAATGTCAAGATGATTGCATATCGGATGGAGGTTATTCTGGGTATGTTTACCTTCCTTGTCAACCAAGCTTTGCTAACTTTTCAGATCCAACCATCAAATCCATCGACCCCTTCTCAACAGCATATTGGGACTCTCCAGTACCAACCAAAACTACCATGGAACCCCCACGCATCCCTCTCAACACTATGAAATCCACTTCCGCCAACATCAACAGCCTCTTCTCACCCAAATCATCCACCACCACCACCGACTTCGTCAAAGCCTCATCCTCACTCACTCCCTCAACCCTCTCCTCGTCCACCCAATCGCAGCAACCCACCAAACCCGCAGCCAAAGACGCCAAACCCAAGAAGATCCTGTCCGCAGAAGATATGCCTGCTTTCAAATCAGCTGTTCAAGGCTCAGACTTGAGTAAGATAGGCTTGATCGAGGTGCTGAAGAAGAAGTTCCCTGGTAGACCGGCGGCTGCTATTAAGGGTACCCTGGAGACGGTTGCGAAGAGAGTTGGTGCTAAGGAGGTTGATAAGCGTTGGGTTATACTGGACTGAGCTGTCAGAATGTGAAGTGAGGTGTGGGGAAAGGGTATGCGAGGTACATAGCTTGCTTTTGTCTTTGATATGGGTCGGGTGGTGTAAGTGCGACTTTATGGCTGGCGGGCGTTCTTCGGTTGCCCTGTGGATTTTCTTGGCGTTTAGGTGGTGTTGTGGATGATTAATCTCGAGATTGAGGGAAAGACAAAATGCTTTGTGCTGACGAGGTTGTCTATGTTGTTCGCCTTACCGTGAAAGTCACGGGCATGAATGAGGGACGTGGATGAGCCAGTGAATAGGAAGGCAGGCACAAAATGTATAATATTGCTGTGGTTCTGGCTGCTTGAGACATTGTCGCTTGTTTGCATGTAGATATCTAGAACTGGGAGGATTGAGGATGGAAATGAGAATGAATGATATGGTATGAAACAACAATGTTCACTTGTGACATGGTATATTGATGCTTGGCCGTTGAGTGCTTTTTGGATGAGATGAGTTTTCTCTGTGAGATGGGTGTTAACGGCTATCATGAGGAGCCTAGGCAGTGATGGTAGTAGGCCCTCCCTTAGGAGTCGAGATATATAACATGAGAGTCTTATTTTATAGACCAGGTGTACTCGAGCTTTCATAGCGATGATTGTTTTCGTATAGTAGATAAATACGACAACGCTTGGACTGTGACGAGGATCCTGAGATGTGTGCCTCATCCTCATCCATGGTAGCCATCTGTTGCGAGCCAAGCTGCAAACCAATCTTACTCCACACATCCAACATCCCCACCATCACATCTGCATTCCCCATCTCCCCTTCTTAATACTCCCAACTGCTCTCATCGCTATTCCCCAGATCGCATCATCAACTCTACGGATAATCCAACCTCACCCTCGGCCTCGGCATCTCCAATGCCTTCACATCATCCATCCTCTCCCTCCTCGTCCCCTCATCAACATCCCACTCCACCACCCTCGTCATATCCTCCTCCATCTCCCCCCCACCACTC